>JADMLD010000963.1:0-17500 GCA_017589585.1 Phylloscopus whistleri
GGAGGCTGCCCAAGCTGAGCCCCTGACTTTAAAACCCTGCATTTTCCGAGGGTTTGCTCTTAGGAAGGTTACAAAACGTTGCACTGAGAAGAGCAGGAGGAAGACTGGCTCCCCACAACCACCAGCGAGTTATTTTAACCTGTTACCTAGGTCTCACCTTTTCTGATTTCTTTCAAAAACGACACCTGCAAGCAGGCACAACATCCATCTTCAGTGCCACTGCAGGACCTGTGCTGCTGGAGCTGGGATGAGGCTCAGCCCTAACAGGCCTTTCTTTGGCTGTCTTAGGAGTCACTGGAAAACCTGGGCACAAGCCTGACTCCAGAACTTCCCATTTGCTTGTGTCGATAGGCAGTCTCTAGGCTGAGAAAACCACAGCTCTGTTCAATACAGCCCTATTCACAGACTGTGCTCTGCTTAAACCTCCAAGTCAAATTTGAGTGTGTGTCATGAGCTGAGGGCTTGCTTAAGCGATGTGATGAACTGGGGTCTTTCATCCCCCACATTACCCACAAAATCGATCTGCAGCTGGTAATGTCAGACCTTCCTTGTGCCAACTCCAGTAAAAAGCATATAGGGACAACACCATGACCACAACTTCCAGGTCATCACTATCATAGGTGTTATTATAACTGGATTTTTTTTTTGTTTTACATGAAAGAGCACGTAAGTGCCCATCCCAAATTCTAGGCACTTTAACACATGAAACAAAACAAAACAAAACAAAACAAAACAAAACAAAACAAAACAAAACAAAAAAACAAAAACAAAAACCAAAACAAAAACAAAAACAAAAACAAAAACAAAAACAAAAACAAACAAAACAAACCCACTAAAACAATAACAACAACAAAAAACCAAAAAGCCCACAAAAAAAACCACAAAAAACCACCAAAAAAACCAACCCCCCCCCAAAAAAACCCCAACTCCTCAGCATCATCTCCTCAACCACAGCAGAAATCCATCAAAAGCAGTTACGGAAAGCATTATTCTTTGAATATGAGGAGAATGTGTCTAATTTGGAACAAACACCCATAGAGGGAAAAGTTTAAAAACTTTACATACTGTAAGATCTTATTGTCAGACTATTTGCTCTTAAAGTTGATTTTGCAGAGAAATGGAATTTTGGTTAAACTTAATTACTATTTATAAAACTATGAGAAAATATTGCAATAATTCGAAACTGAAATTAATCTCCATCCGTTTTCCTTCACTACCAGGAAACTATTGATTATATAGCTTAACAATCTATTTCAGCATTAAGATATGAAAAAGCTTTTTGTTACAGGTTTAAATATTTTTTTTCTTTCAACTGGATTTTCCTTGAAATATAATTTATTTTCTGTAGAAAACCAAAACAATCCATTTCTTCAATTAGCAGTTCTGATTACCAGAAAGATAATTTTCTGATTTTTGTAGACTTTATATTTTGGTTTTCTTGTTCAATCTTCATACTAACAGTGAAAAAGCAGAGATCATGTATTTAAAATTTTATTTATATTTTGCCTTTCGTCTCAGCAGTTCCCAGTATGTTTAGATATTATTCTCCATACAGATCCACTACAATGGAACCATGGGAAGGGCCAGATGATCAATCAGAGGAAATACCTATGGAAAAGAGGGCCTCTTGCTGTGTTTTAACTCTCTCAGAAATTGAGTTTTGGTCTTTCCTAATTCTGTGAGCCCAGAGTTGAGTCCAAAATGACTCGAGATTTAGCAAGCCAAGAGATGTATCTATTGCCCTGCTCTGTCTCTTTTTCTCTCCCATTTCTCAGGACCACAGCACTGACTGTATTTTCCTGCTATCCCTGCAGCCCCCTGTGACCAGGCAGCTGCCAGCAGACTTGTCAGCTTGTACATGCTATGTGTGAAACTCAATATTTTTTTGCACTTCTAACATACCTGCTGTTCTTTCTTTCTCCCCTCATGGGTACAAATCACAGCACTCTCATTTAATTCAACTGACATTTTAACCAGTATTAAGGTTTTCCTTGCCTTTTTTTCATTTTTACTTTGAGGGAGGGTCGGTGTTTTTTAGCATTTGTCATGCCAAGATAGAGATGTCATCCAAAATCTAATGCATATCTCTACATCTTTGGCAGTGCAGGGTGTAGACTGATTTGCTGGATGGGACCTTATTCTGAGCACCTGCAAGTCTCATGGAAGTTGAAGAAAACAACTTAGGAACAGGTCTAGAGAGAGGAAGCTCGGAGATTGTTGTACTTAATTTACCCCGACACCTTTTGCCCACAGCAAGCTTAAAGCAATGACATTTAATAATAACCTGAAAGCTTGGACCTGTCAAGAAATTGCAGTAGCCCAGCAATGCTGCATATTGGCCTCACCACTTACAAAACAGGGTACAAGTGCAGCAGTAATAAGTTCTCAGAACTACTCTGTGATTTTTTTAGTTTTGGGGAATTGATTCATTCCTATTTTAAATAACATTAACTAACAAACAACCCCAAACCAACACAAAAGCCCCACTGTGAACTGGATTGGGAAACTCTGCTGATGTTTAAAACCATTAAATTTTGCTGGGTCTGTGAAGTCCATTTTCCTTGAATAACCCAAGATGTTACACCAGCCTGAGAAAATGACTATGGATGTGTTGGAGTGGGGGCAGAGGAGAAGCACCTTGTCTCCAAAACCAGTACTCCAGCAACAACAGCCTGTCTGGAGACAGCTGAAGTTATTTCTCTTTGTTGCTAAAGCACAAAGAATTTGTTGAATCTAACTCGTGCATAAAAGAGAGATTTCAGAAACAGAAGCAAATCCTGACAAATGCACATCCTCCATTGCTTATAATAAACTACAGACACTGTCAAGACTAAGCAAGTTATTTGTTGTGGTCCCCAAAAAGCACAAGAGAGAGAAGAACAAATTTGAAATGGAATTTCAGAGTTACCTCTATAGGAAGTCCCTTGCCAGAGAGAAATTATCCTGTGTGGTGAAGCCCAGGACCAAAATCTAGAAGATATCTCAGATCCACCAAGGAGTGCCAGGTAACAATGACCTCCATAAGATTGCTTGTAGTAACAGCTAGGGAGCTTGCAGAGCAGAGGCTGATACTCTCAATGTTTTGTTCAGAGAATTATTGGTATTAGGTGAACCTCCCTGAAAACTATCTTCATGGGTTATAAATATTGTTAGAAACATAGATTTTTATGAATAAATACATCCTAGTTAAGCATTGTTAACTACGGTCCAAAGCGAGAAACATATTACAGAACTTTTCTGAGAGCAAACCAGTAGCAATCCTACAACACTGTGCTCATTTTGTGAGCATACTGAAGTGAAATAAAAGCAAAAGTCCAGCAAAAGTCCTTATTCAGCAGGGTCTACTCACAAAGAATTCCTATTGTCAGCAGATTCTCTTTGACCCAGAATAAAATCTTCAAAACATTGCTTGTGGCTTTCTTGCTTATGGCAAGAATGCTAAAGTTTCAGAAAAATCTCGGGGTTCTAGAAATGCTAGTTGACATGCAAAAGAATAAGCACAAAGGAAAAACAAAAGATCAGAAAATGCATAAAATTCTATAGGCAAATCAGCTCCTTTCTATATCCCTTTGAGTTCTATGAGTTGTAGGTTAATCAGTGTATTCCAAAAATGTGAGGGCAAAATAGCATTATTAACTAGCAATAAATATGTATTAATGTGAAATAAAGGAGAACAATAATTAACAACTTAGAAATCTCTTCCTCTGTAGGACAAGTTGCCACTTATATAAAATGAAATAGCTTCTTTCAAAGAAATTTCAATTTGACAGTTCTGTGAGGTACTATTAGACTAAAGAACAATTTCTTATCCAAAACTTGCTGAAATCTGGTCTGTCTCTGTTGCAAGAGAGTTACAAATAAACTCCCTTGCAATAGAAACATATTTCAAACCATATGAAATGGGTTTGAAGGCAAATAACTCCGTCACAGAACCACCACGCTGTTATCACAACCACAAGTGTTAACTGTTCACTTTCCCCAAAACAGGACTCAGTGCTGCAGGCACCCTCAGAGGTGTTTCCAGGTCACGTCAGAAGGATGTTTCTGTTGTAAATTAGAAAACTAAGACTGTATCATTAAAGTAAATGGAGCCTTAAACTCCTTTTGCTGTCACGAAAAGGGACAAAATGTGGAAAATGTGTAAATACTTTCTGGAAGCAAGGCCCATCTATAGTTGGTGGGGTTTTTGTGTGTGTGTGTGTTTTGGTTTTGGTTTATGGGGTTTTTTTTTGGTTTTGGGGGTTTTTTGGTTTTTGTTTTTGGTTTTTTTTGGGTTTTTTTGGTGGTTTTTGGTGTGTTGGTTTTTTTTTTTTTTTTTTTTTTTTTTTTTACTTTAGTGGAGCATATTGCAATGAGGAAGTCTGGATTTACTAAAACACTGCATGTGTGAGATGTATCAATGCCACAGCTCCAGCATGAGTTGTATATTGTGTATTACATTACAGAAATGGGACAAGAGAAGGACAAAATTGTCTATCACTTGCTGACACTAAAATGTGGCAATTGATAGATATTCATAGGATATATATCCTTCCTTCTTCATGCCTGGCTTTGAAATACGAGCTATAGCAATATTCAAATATGTCAGAGTTTAATTTGAACTAATCTTAGTGTATCTACTTCAGAACATCTGCATCTACAATTGTGATTTTGTGGGAGAAAAAAAGAATTGAGGAATGCTTTTCCCTGATAGAAATCTAGCCAAAATTTGTCTTCTTTCCTGATATTACAGGACGAACTTCTTGTTTTTGATGACTGGATAAGGTTTACCTTCAGTAATCTGGCATATTGACTATATAATGGCACAGGACTCATTTCCATCCACTAACTTGATTGACCTGGTTATTTGCCATTCATATCCCTGTGTTTTGTACCACACTTATGGAAACTCACACTGAACAGAGAGGCCACATAAGTAATCAAGCAGGTTTTCCTGAATCATCTTCCCAGGCAGTGTCTGTTGGGCACCATAAATCCTGTCTCAGTGTCCACTGACAGTGTCAGTCTTTATGGCTCGTTTTTTAAACGAGCTGTTTGGCTGCTGGCTTCAGTACATAAGACTGACATAAATTTGCATGCCAATGCAAGTTCTTCTTGCCTTCCAAACCCATTGTTTGGTTCTTTTCTATGTTAATACCACAATACACTGATGGGTGCATTAGTTCTACCTTCTGATTCTACATACATACAGTAAATATTGAAAGTTTTACACATCAGCCCAAACACAAATGAATTTAGGCAGATTCATTCTAAATAGCCACTGACAGTTTATGATCAATTCACATTTTAGAATTCCTAGATGAACCTAAATCCAGAGTGCTGACTTAAAAAGTAATATCTATTTCCTCACCCAACAGAACGAGATGATTTCCTCACCAAATTGCCCCTAGCTAAAGTGACAAACCTATGTAAAATGGTGAATGTAAAGGACATGCCAATCTGGACCAAAGCTTCTCAGATCCTCTCTCTTTTCAGCCTTCAACTGAAATCAGCTGTTTCATAATTTCAGTGTAAATCTTCCAGTATCTGTGTGAACATCAGATTATGTACCATGATAAAATAATTCATTATAATTATATTTCTTGACAGAACCTCTAGGATTATTTATACATGACTGCATGTTTTTTTATATGATTTTAAAATCATAAATTGCTTCATTGGAACCATTTTCTTACTGGCATACATAATCATGTTGTGATGAAGTGATAAACTGGCCAATCTGTCAACTGCCAGTTTGGTTGTGGTTTTAGTTTTATACATAGAGGTCTTAATGGAGAGAAATGTAGGCTGGCAAGAGATTCCCTTGGACTTGAGAAATTCTGATTAGACACAGAATCTTCACTGTCAAAGGCAAAAAAAGTAGCAGCATCATTTTAGGTTTTCGGAAGCTACTAATCTTGGAGCTTTGGGAACACTTGCCAGCCTTTATGAGGTGCAATTAATGTTCCTACTCTTGTTGTTCATTCATCCTGTATATTGCATGAATTTCTAGTCCCATTGTACTGAAAATTAGGCTCTTAAAGGCCAAAAACATACAAGGGATAGTAACCAGGCTGGAAGAGGTTTATTGTGTGTTTTGCTATAGGAATGGCAGAACCAAGTAGGACTCCTTGGGCTGGAAGGAAGGTTACTGAGGGGGCTACAGCAGAGATCCACAGGCTCATGGGCTGTACTGGGCAAGTGCTGTACCAGGGTTTTACACCATAGCAGAATAAGATGACACCATGTGAAGCCATCGGATACCTGGTTCAAAATAAATGAAGATTTCACTCAAATGTGCAGCTAGGCTGTGGAGTCACTAATTTGATTCACAAGAGGGTAAATTGTTTGGGAGAGTCTTGGTCATTTTTACCTAACAACCCACCTTTTAGCTTTCAGAATGATTGATGTTATTGTTCCTGTTCATGTCCTGCCCCCTTTTCTGTTTCCAAAGAGGCAGGAGACTGTATTTATGCTTGTGGTGAAGAGCCTGAATTTAAATTCATCTAAATCAGATAACCTCCAGTGAATACCCTGGTCCAGAGAACAATATCTACTACATCTCTCAATTGCTTTGGTTACAAGGGATGTGTAGGTATGGTAAAAAGGTTGAGGGTTTTTTTCATCCAGCACTGGAATAGAAATGACCATAAAGAAGAGCGTAGTGAAGCAGTACAGAATCATGGAGCAGCATGGCAAGACAGGTCTTGAGTGTGCCTGCTGGCCTGGAGGCTGGGATCCACTCTGAGGTGAGGAAAGTCAGCTTTTAGAAAGGCTATCTGAAGGTCCTTCCCCAAAAACCAGGTCAGTGAAGTTAGGCAGGTGAACCCTGTGCATGAACGGGCCAGAAATGCTCCTAGCCCTGGGGCCAGTGGGAGGTGGGGCTCAGGGTGGCTGCCCCACAGCTTTGTCCAGACCTCTGAAAATCCTGGCTGAGCTCTATGGCTCTCACAAGGATACCACAGCATGCAAGACACTTGCTGAAATCTTTTCTCAGATGCCAATTCACAAGCAATCAGCCAAAATGAATGGATAGCTGATCCTGGCGCTCCTCAATATCTCACGAAGAAAAAAAGCTTCAAATTATTTAAACTATTTTCTACTTTGTCCCTCCCTCATCTCCTCCAGAAGTACAGCTTCAGTTGTATGAATTAGGGTAGCTCTGCCTTCAGAAAGCAGGATGGTAGAGACATGTGGAATGTAATCAGTTGTCTTTCTCCCTTGCCATGTTAATGGAAGAAGGTGGGTTTATCGTGGATTCATTATCTTGGGATAAATAGTTGACAAAATCCTAGCAAAGACAAGACAGTTTGTTATCCTCAAATGAGTTAGAAATTGAGCTGAAAGGCAAGGCTTTCCTCAAGACTCCTGTGAGGAAAATATTATTGCCCTTGTTTTGATGGGTGGGGAGCTGAAATGAAATTATTTGACCATCAAAAACATCCAAAGTACTATTTTTCCCATTACTGTAGATTGTACATATATTTCTCCAGTGCAAAGTGAGATTAAAAAGCTGCCAAATCAGAAGTAGGCCCATTATCTCTGGTGGTATGAAGTGAAATATCTGAAGTGAAGTAAATGTCAGACTGGAGCCTGTGGTGTTTTGCACTCATTTTGTACATGTTGGGTGATAGCACAAGGTGCAAAGCACCAGATCAGCACCAGATTCCTAAGGGAGCCAGAAATGTTACTTGGAATTTGGATCCACTTCAACAGTAAAACAGAGCCTGGGGAATTTCCCAGATCTGAGATACAGAAATGTTGGTTTCTGCTGGGAGACTACAGTCATTCCCTTTTAAGCTTTATTTGGCTGCTCTGGCCCTAGGCTATGATACATTTCTCTGAGTGTCCATATCTTAAACCCCCTTCAGAGAATGAAAGTATATCCCAAATGATGTAAACACTTCAAGCTAAACAGATATGGGTGATTTACATATATAGATAGATTATATATAAATATATATATTTCAGCTATCTAAAGCAGAACTCCTGTTGAAACCATCAACAAGAGACAGCCAATGGACAGCTGCTGGACATATAGCAGTGCTTTCCTGTCCCCAGGTAGCTTGCCGTATGAATACTCTGCATTGTCCTTAAAAGACCTTTTTTTGCTGAGGATATATTTTGGTGTGAGCTCCTCCACACAACTTTTGTATAATCAGGTTAGATTCCCTAAATACTTATCACCTCTGCAGAGTATAAACAAAAATAAAATGGAACACAGTACCAGATCCCTTCAAGGCTCTTGCACCTCGCAGCTGTGACATGTGTGAGTGTATTCAGTGTCAATTATGAAATTTAGGTGGAAAGCACTATGGTCAGCAAGGCCAAAGAGGATTCAATTATTGCTCCATCTGCATTAAAGGCCCACCCATAAATTACTTTAGTGGACTCTAAAAATTATGAAAACTAATGAGAATAATCTTAAGTGGATAAGAACAATCTTATATCATTTTAACATTTTAATCATAAAAATAATATTAAAATTTTTACCACTGAAAAAGTTCTGGGTCCTCTGTTACCCTTCAACTTTGTTGAATGTAATGACATAGCTGAACAACTGGCAAAGTCGAAGTAAAGTTAAACAGATCTGTTGTTTGCCATGTCTTTTCTCTTAAAGCCACAGTACTTTGGATGACAGAGTAGGAAAGCACATTACTGCAATGGCAAGAATGATTATTAGCAGGCAAGAACTCACCTTGGCACTGATGACTGGTCTTAAGTTTACTGGACAGTGAAAGATCAGCTTTTCCTTTTCACTGAAATTCTCCAGGCATGCTGAACTCCCTGACAGCACAAAACAAGCAACACTTCTGAAAATTAAAAATATATACTTTTAAAAAAAAAGACAACTGGGATGCATTAAGTATGAAAGAATTCACCTCTGGAAATACACTGCTTTGTGCTATGACAATCTTCTGATTTAGCTTCAAAAAGTGCAGCTGAATTCTAGGTGTAGATATATCTTTCGAAGTTTTCTCAGGAGCTTGGACTCAATTTGCTGGTGACATAAGAGATGTAAACTTACACTTCAGGCAGAAGGTATGAGCTGAGCACACTCATTGCATGTAATGGCTCTTACTGTATGGCAAATAACTCTGCAATTCAAGATTTTGAATGGAGCTTTTATGTGCAGGAATATGTGCCCTATTTTGGCAATCAATTTCAGGCATTTGGATGAAAGTATGATTATAATTTAGTCTCAGGACTCAGGCTTGGCTTTAAACAGAGAAGAAAATGGTGTGTTCTAATGAACAAAACCATGGTCAAGTTTATGGCAAAACTCCCACTGAAGTAACTAAGAGCAGGATCAAGGCCATAATTTAGATAAGCAACAAAATGTAAAAATCTTCCATTTTTTTTGTGCCAGCGACAGTGCAGCACCCAAGTGGAGGATTTCCAGAATTACATTTTTGAACTGTTATTTTCTTCTCTTGGTCCATGTGAATGTGTAACTAAACACCATCCTCTGTGATTGGCAGTAACATTTTGTAGTTTACCTCAGGAGACAAAGTGAGGGGCTTCCATCCACCTCTCTTGTCTTTGATCACAACCCTCTGTATTGGTGCTGCCTGTACAACATGTGCCTAGAGATCACTGGTGGAGGATAGCCTTGCCCTGCTACTCCTCATGCTAAGGAAACCTTCCCAGCCATAAGGATGAAAACTGGACCAGGACAATTGGGTCTGGAGCAAATAACTGAGGCCCAGAAGATGTCTGGTCCCACTGGGGATTACCAGGCTTAGAAAGTGTGATGTAGACTTAAGAGTTTATTAACATAGATACTATTTCCCTTCTACACCAGAATTTGCATGAACATTTTGCCTTTGTTTAACCTGTTGCAGAATCAATATTCTTAGACTGTGTGGGGCTATGTGCATAGGTAATTTCACCCAAAAGTATGGGAACCCCTTCCTCCTCTGTTTCACACAAAATTTATTTACATTTCCTTTTTTAACTGGAAAGTTAAGCTGGTATTCTCTTAAGGTTTGTAAACATATACTGATGAAGTTCATCTGTAAATTGTTAACTAAAAGATTTTTATTGCTTTTGATACCAATATTAGAGTCTCACACACATTCCTCACAGAGATTTTTGCCCTCTCTCTAAGAAGTGAGCTGGACATAAGTCACATCTGGAAACTCATTACTGGGTTTACAAACCTGAGACAAATTCACTGCCTCTGCCCTTTCTAAAGTGATGATGTACAGATCTTGGAGCAGGTCCAAAACCTAGGTAAATCAGTAGAAAAATGTCTATTGACTTTCAGTGTAATTTTAGATCAGGCCAGAGGCAAATATGAGTGTGTCCAGTGATCTCCCTCATAACATTAATGAAGAAAGACAACATGAGTATATCTTATTGTAAAACAGATTGCTAAAGCCTAAATTGCAGCACACATCGCTTTACTTAAAATTTGCTCAATTTTACTTCATTCTTAGGTCCTGTGAAGGGGAGGATTGGGATACCCTTTGAACACCAGAATATTTAACTCTGTGTATGCCCCTGTACAGTGATCTTCAGAAGCAATGTTCAGTAGAAGGATATTCCTCATCCACTGCTGCTTTTGCTGGTCTTAAATCCTTTAAAACTTGTGCTTCAGGGTTTCAGCCCGTCTTGAGCAATTAGAAATCAACTTGGCCCTTAGTTGAAGGCAACAAACAAGACCACTTCACACCTTCATATTTTTCCTCTCCACTGGCCACTGTCATGGACACAGGAGTAGACCAGACACACCTTAGGCTTTGGCCAGCAGGACAGCTCTATGTGTCTGCTTAATAACCCCTTTTTCTTTCTATTACAATGTAAACTGTGCTTGCTTATTGCTGGTATTTTGACAGCAATAAGCTGCTACTGCTACTGAAACTGGGCATCTCCTTTCCAAAGGCATTCTGGGGATGGGAAGAAAAAAAGGCAGCAGAGGAAAGGCAAGCATTTTGACTCTCCTCCTGGCTATGTGGAAAGGAGAACGGATGATGCTTTGCACCATCTCAAAAAGAGAATCAGGAAAGGACTGGAATGCTTGTTGCCAGCACCAGTTGGCCCCCTTAGGCAGAATTAGATAAGATGCAGCTGTAGCTGTCCCAGCTGCATAGTTCCCTTTTGGCATTAAATGCACAGGCAGCCAGTACAGTGAATTTACCAGGCTGGAAGGTGGATGGAACAAAGATAAAACATAAGGAGGAAAGACTAAATAAAAGCACTGATCAGCAGCAAAGCATTACAATCACATTACCCACTCCATAACAGGGGATCAAAGAGTTGCATATTACATTATTCCATTCCCAAAGAGCTTTCCTGTACAAGGAAATGTCTGTCTCCTCTCTGTCTTCTCTTTTAACCCCGTCCAGCTTTATGAATACTCTATTTTTTTTCTCTACGAGAAAAAAAAAAAAGAAAGGAAAAAAAAGTTTACATGCTGCAGTAAAGGAAGTGCGGACCTTTGTTATTAATGTCGTAGAAATACAAATATGTCCACCTAAGAAAGGAGTCTTCATTAACTCCCACAGCCCAGAAAATTAAGGCACGGCTCATCAGGATCTGTGCTTGCTCTTGGCTAAATTGCAAGGGACTAGTTGAGTTGCTGGGGTTCATAATGCTGATAGAGCGGTTTCCACGTGAATGAAGGATAAACAGCGATTAATTTCAGCCAATAAATAATGGTTTGAGGCCCACACTGAAAGAGGAACAATTACTTTTCCATTTTTCCTGCCAAATGAGCTGATAAGAGAAAACAGGGGAGTTGGTCACGTAAATCAGTCTTAATTTTATCTTCCCCATTAAAAAGCAGCCATTAGGACCATCTTCGGCTCATTTCATCCTCTTCTTGTTTCACTTTTTCAATTTGCACAAAAGGGGGGAGTTTGCTCGTCATAAAATTTCACTTTGGCCAACCTATCATTTGCATCTGAGCCAATAAATAGCAATTAGCATAAACATTTAAATCAGGAACTGGAACAAATTCTTGTTCCCCCAGCAAGCTGTTAAATTACTGTATTTCACTATATATAAGAAGCGCTAGAAACAAGATCTGCTGGGCACAATTATCCCTTTCAAACAAGACATGCTTGAAATAAAAAAAGAAGAGAACTAGCTTGCTGGGCAACCTTCTTGCTCGTGGTCAATGAGCTTAATCAGTGCAGAGAGAAGGTGTTCCATTAAAGATGTTCAGCAAAGCCTTATTTCAAGCTTTCCATCCAAAGGGATTTATTTGATCTTTATCCAAAATATATTCCCCAGGAATTGATTTAAGTTACATCATCAAATTTAATTTTTTTTCTTTTCTATTTTTCCCCACTGTGCTAAAATGTGCATATCTTTACATCCTGGTGAGCCTGAGCTTTGCAAGTCTTGCTTTCTTGCAGGCTGTTAATTACATCAACACACATCCAGTGAGCACAATTCTGACTGCTTATGATGTGATAGATCAGCAATAACTCTGTAAAAATGCCAAAGTAACTCCAGTGGGCTCAAACCACTCAAAATAAGCTAAGGAGGATCAAGCAGATGCCTTTTCTTTTAGATACATTCTTGTCACTTTTAAGAATATTTCAGCTCTTATGCAATAGTTTTCATCCTCACAGACTACAAAATAAAGGCAAGTGGGATTATTTCCATTTTGCAGTTGGGGAATCTATAGCAGAGACATGAAATGACTTGCAAAAGTCATACAGGAATTCTATATCACAGCCACAGTTGGTTCTTGGACCTCAAATATATACCTAGTTATAGGCTGAACTCTTTCCAATGCATGTGCTGAGAAAATTGATGACAAACATAAATAAATTCTCCCTTTGGGTTTTCTGGGCTCCTTCTGAACATGCCTCATAGACATTACTGTGTAAATGGGAGGGGTTTTGGAGAAAGATTACACAACATGAAACCTTTTTATGCCAAACTGTACAGGTTAGGTAGCACCTCCAAGTAATTCAGTGTAATCCTCTAAAATACACTCATTTTAATGAATATAAGCTACTGATGAAGATGGCTTCAACTGTGAGTTGGGTTGTTTTAGATTGGAGTGTTGGTTGGGAGCCAGTACAGTGAAAAGAAGAAAAGGGATAAAAATCAGTACAAAAGGAGCAGCAAAACAGAGATTTTGCTCAAGTATTCAAGACTTTTGAAGTGCTGTCTAGGGAGAAATGTTGAATCCCTACCAGTGTGCTGGCTGCAGTCGCTGTCTGTCCTTTGCCTTTTATCAAAAGCTCTTCACTCTTAAGGAGAAACTGCATCAAAATGTCTGTGGGGCGACATAGAATGAGGTAATCTTTTCTGTTAAGTTTTGGAAAGAAAAAAAAAAAAAGGAAAAAAAAAAGAAAGAAAAAAAGGAAGTTATTGTACTTTTTATAATTTCTGTGTCATTGCACAAAGATAGGGAAAAGCTTCCAAGACTTTGCTCATACTGAATCCCATCAAATGCCAATCCTTGCTCTTCAGCCTCGTGTATTTTCATCCCAACTCACATTCACATAGGAGACAGGATTCCATCTCTTACCTCCAGTGAAATGTTGATTGTCTTGTGTTGATTGCCTTGTTGGAGGCTTGCAGTAAAATAGGTTGAATTCTTTCTGAGTGCGTTTTTCTTGGTACTAACAAGTAAAATGTTATTCCACACAAGAATATGGGAAGTAAGTATTATCATCCCCTCCTTTTGAACATAAAAACCGAGGGCTGATTTACAGATAGAAGTGTATTACTTAAACTGACAGAGTTAATTAAGCCTCCTTAATAAAACTAATACAAAAATCTCTTCGGAATCTTATTATGGTTTAGAAGAGGTTACATTGTCATAAAAGTCACTTGAAAAATAATATACTAACATCCATGTGGTGCATTATTCCAGGCTGATTAAATTATTTTTAAAGTAGAGATGACACTATTTCTTGGTGTAAACAGAATTTGTAAATCATGATAGGTTCAGTGATTTGATGTAAGGCCACAGAATAGCAGATTTGTATCCAGGACCAGCATTCACAAGGTTTGTTAATATGATAATTTTCTACCTTATGGAGCAGTTTATGAATAGATCCATTGTATTACCCTGGAACTTTTCTCTTTCCATTTCCATAAAACAATTTTTAGGACTATCTCCTAGTAATGTATCTATCTTTAATTTAGCAGGATAATAAATATAGATGGGAAGAAATGTCGAAGTATTTCTAACTTGTTAACAATAAACATTAGCTTTATTTTAGACAGAGTTTATCAAAGAATCTGACATACACTTATAAAATTCAGAGGTGCAGTTTTGCTAATGAGTGGGTTGATACCCTTGTAAGTAGATTGGATTCTGGATGCTCTTTGAGCTCAAGAACACCTTTGAAGAATACAAGGTTTGTCCCCTTGAAAAGTGCATATATGTATTCAGACACTTCAGTTTCTCATCCTTGGAAGTGGGAAGGACCCTTCCTGTACCAAGGAGAAGCCTTGATGGTGACAATAGCTACATTTAGGACAACCTTCAGTATATAGTCCTGTACATTTTATAATTATGCTGAATGATTAACAGCTCTTTTCTTGGCAGCTTATTGAAGAATTTCTGTGAGTTTTATTTTCCATGTGAAGCTGAATAAATTTAAGTGGGAATATAATGCAAAAGTGGAAGTCTCACATATAGTCAGTTGAAGAAAAACAAATAAAAAAGTGGAGGAGATAATAAAGGATATTTGTACTTTCCAACTGTGTACCATAAAGAGAAAATAAACAAAAGGAATAAAATAAAAGAAATAATCTACCAGTGTGTCCAGTACTTCAGTTTAATCAGACCAGTAATATTGCAATAATTGTAATGTTGTGATTTTACATGCCAGCAAACTCAGAAGCAGAGGTGACAGAAATGGGAGCAGTACTGGCACTTGATAGACAACGTGAGATTTCTGAGATGTATTACTTGGAATTTCGCTTTATGTGTAACAGGACTTAGGAGTGTGAAACTAAGAGTGCATATATTCTAAAACATTTAGCAAAAATTGCAATGACTGTTTTTTTAAGAGCAAATATATGAACAACCCCTTGAAACCAATTCAAACAGAAGAATTGGCATCTAGTTTTATGGAACTGTTTAAGATCTTTCAAGGCTTTCATGAAATACAGATGGAGAAGGCATCTATCAAAGTTCCAGATTCACTATTAGCTTCCTGGTGTCTGAATAACCATTCAACAACTAGTCATGAAATTGGCATTTTATTGAAGATCTATGAATTGTTTTTATTATGTTAATTGATTTATAATCACACAATGAAAACTAGTAATTTGATGAAACAACTTGAGCTTTAATCAGTGCTGAACAGTCACAGTTTTCTTGAAAATATATGGATTGACAGATAATAATCCATCATTTAATAATTTCCCACATGCAAATTAAATGCAAAGTATACACAAAGTGCTATAATATTGGAAGAGAAATATCTCAATGGTCTGAAGGAGATGACTTTTATTTTAGTTGAATTCATAGTACAAAGAAACCATATATTTTGGTGAGAAAGAGAGGAAAAACTAAAATTAAAATTCTTTACTCATTTCTTCAACTCTGAGATATTATAGATATTATGTGTAATAGTACAATAGCTTCCTAAACATGGGGAGAATTTGGAAATCTAAATATAAAGTAGACATGGTAGGTTTTAAAATCATTCTCAAAAATCTATCCTAGTGCATGAAAAACCTTATATATCATCAACAAAAGAAAAAACAACAACAACAACTGGCATAACCTAGGGAATATTCAGAGTATGATAACCAGGTATGAAAACTTCGGTGATGCATTGCCCCCTTGAAAATATAAAGGTTTTAAAAAACCCTGTTGGTCCAATGTAGACAACTGCCAAAATAAATAAAATCTCCTGAAGTCCTGTTGCTTTTCTGCAGTGGAGAATTCTTGGAACAGTTGAAATGAAAATGGAAGCCACAGGCCTGGAATGTGTGTTGCTGTCTCCTGCCAGGCTGTGGGTGCGCGGTGGCAGGCAGACGTATGTCTTTCCTTCTCCTGCAGATGCTCCTGTCATTCTGGGTCAGAAGGAAGCAGACTGCACTGGCATGACAGACAAAAGAGGTTTAAAGGAGCCTTGCACAGGGAAGTTTAGCTTTTTTTAGTTTGGGAAATGAAGTAGGCTCTTGCCCACTGTGATATCTGTATCTGTGCCTTTTGCTGAAAATCAAATATTCACGTGGAAAAACAAAATGGTTAACAGTGTCTTGTCCTAGCATTATAGTGGGACACACTGGTTCTTTTATCTGACATTCAATTTGATTCTTTTTAGGGGGGGGTCTTTAATCCCTTTTTATAAAAATACTTTCAAATTAAATGTTTCAGAAGAAATATGTTCTCCCAAAGATGAAAATGAAATATTACACCTTTGGGATTTTTCATTTCTGCTTTGCTTTTTTGCTTATTTTCCCAGCTGTAAAAAATTAATGAATTTGACATGAATTTTAAAGTATTTCACTGAGTAAGTTTTGAAATTGTTTAGGCAATTGCAGATTGAATTTAAGGGTTTTATGCTGGTATCAAAAAACAATTACTCTGTGTGTGTGTATACACAGACTGTGAAGTAGCATAGAGGAAATACCATGAACTGGCACGTAAATAAACTCATGTGCATTGGTGTGTCTGTACAGAAGGAGACTGACACATCTTTGTGTACATTATTCAAAATTCTAGTGAGTAGGAGGATTGTATTACAAAGGTAGTGTGACACCTTTGTGTTGTGCATCCTTTCTTTATGAGTAAATGAAAGTCAAGGCAAGGTAGTTATTGAGTCTTGTGTACAATCTGAAAACATCCTGATAAAAAGCAAAAAATATCCCCCAAAAGATGTGTTGTTATTTCAGTAGGTAAAAATTAAAATTTCGACCTGGTTTCGTCCTTTTAAAAAAAATTCTGCTGGCTCTGGAGAAATATAGGGTTCTTCACACTAAAAATGGGTAAGACAGACTCCAAACATTTATGGCTGAAGACAATTAAATATCAGGAAGCATCTGTACACATTTTAAAGGGAGGAGAGAACTGCAGGACTTAGCTATGAATATTCAAACATCGTGGCAACATTCAAATTTAAATCTAAGATTTGGGTTATCTCTCCTCCTCTGTGTGTCTTCAATTCACAGAGTAAAAGAATCAAATTCTTCCACCAGTGTCTGGAGACAGTAGTAGGGCTCTGTGTAGGTAAGAACAAATATTGGCTTCACAATTTAATCAGAAAAAGATGCTGACCTGTTTAATAAAGAGAGCAGATATTTCAGTGGTTTAAACCTCCAAATCTTCTTTGCCACATCAAATGTAAGAAAAGCCCCAGAAGCTGAGGCAGGTATACAATATCTTGGAGGTTTTAAAAACAGACAGTCCAGACAGAAAAACTTACTGTTTGATATATCTTAGTTTTGCATCAAAATATCCCTAAGTTTTGCATCAAAAGTTTTTGGTTTTTTTCAAAGACATTTGGAAACTTTGGAGTTTCCTACAATACTAGGGAAAACTGATTAGAGGGTTTTAAATTTAACAGGAATTTTTAAAAACACTTTC
>JADMLD010000963.1:22500-35000 GCA_017589585.1 Phylloscopus whistleri
AAAGAAAAATTAGGGTGCCTCAGAAGAGAGTACATCAAGCATCATGAAGAAGTTTGCTCTATTGCTCTTTACTCCTTAGGAAGGTAGAAACTTCCTTTGCCTTCTTGGCTCTGTTCTGAAAAACTGAAGAAAGTAATCTTTCATGTCTATTCCTTTAAAACTCTTTGAAAACCTGTTGTTACAAATGTTTGAAAAGTATTGGAATCTTCCGCTTGATGAACCTATTACCAGTAATTAGTGTAAAATTTGAGTGTCTTTTAAAAAACCTCTGTTTTCCTGTTTTATGCTGTAAGGCCATTGTGCAAAAAAGAAAAAAAATTACTCAATATACAATGGAAACAGTAAATCAAACTTTAAATAAAGCATGTACCACTGAAAATCTGACAGATGGGGAAAATACATTGGAAGCTTGACTCTCATTGACATTTGATCCTTTTCTTCTACATTGAAAATGAAGAAGCCGAAACACTTCATTTTTTACTGTATGATCTTTCTCAGCTCTTGCAACCAGGATAATTGGTGTGAACAAAAGTATTCTAAACATTTAAGAGGAAAATATTCCTTTTATAGTAGATAGGAACTCTTTTAAATTCAGACATAGGCCTTAAACTTGACCTGAGTTTCAGTTTTAGTCCCATTTATCCATCAAACACACTGATGCATTTTTGTTTTAAGGACCACTTGATTTTTACTAGCATTTTGTAACAAAAAGCCAGCATTCCTTTCTTCTATAAAATATGTTCTGATGGCTTAAGTTATGACTCTGTCTGCTGTTCAAGCATGTCTGAAATTGTTCTCTGTCCATGGCCAAGTGTCTCTTCAATCCTGCTTTGTGCTGTCACAGCAGGAACAGAGGCTGAGTGTACAAGGTTTAGGTGATTTTGCTACTGACAGCAAACTCGGTGATACCAGGCCAGCTTCCTTCCACTTCACAGTCATGCTCTAAAGGACCACTCCCAGCTCTCTGGGGTGGCAGCATTTTACTGTTACTTTATGGCTTTACACACTTCTCAAAGGTGTAAAAAGTGGTGACTCCCCATGCCACACCAAGCCTCTTCAACTTGTTCCTGCCGTCGCAGATGATGTAAAACTGCAACCTAATGAAAAGGTCTTTTGCATGGACAAAGTCCAAATGTGATGTGTTAAAGAGAGAGGGAGGAACATAAGGAGTCAAAGAGTCACTGCAGTGATACAGAGACCAGAGTCTGATTTCTATTATAGCAGTACAAAATAGGAGAAGACCATACAAGTCAGAGGATTAGTTGTGGAGCTCAAAGAATCAGCATCCCAAGGAACAAAACCAGAGAATAATCCAAGAATAAAAAACCCCAAAGAGATACCAAAAGTTACCTAAACAAACAAACAAAAAATAAAAAAGACATCATACATTTGCAGTAAAATGCAAATCTCAGTTTTCCTCACAGAATAAAGTACCATAAAAAGGGAAGGAGGCAACTCTAAGGGCATCCAGAATGATATAAAGACTCAAGGGTCTTATATATTCAGAAAGGTTAGAAAAAGTAGGTCTGTATTGTTTGGAAAAGAGGATCTTATGGGGGACTTCAGTGAGATACATGAAACTCTAAAGGGACCAAGGAAGAGACATGCAGCAATGGTATTTGAGCTAGTGTCAAATGCAAGCTCAAGGGGACACAAAATTATGTCAACAAAAAGCCTGACAGCAAAACTTGCCAGGCAGAAATATCTTGCACTAAGAGCAAAATACCAAAGATGGCAATTACTGAAAATAGCTTGAATACTTGAATAATGAAAGCAAAACACTTTGGAAAGTGATGGCGGATGAAATCAGTAATTCTGAAAATGGAGACACTAACATGAAAGTTTGAGTCATGGTCTTGCTTTAGCTTCATGGGAAGACATGATGCAGAATTAAGTTTTCCCCTCTTAGTTAGATGAGAAATTGACAGTGGATAGTGGAATGTCCTTTGAACTTGGATTCTCAACACCCCACAACATCACTTCACCCCCAGTGTGCTCCATCAAGTAATGCTCCATCACTTGCAGCAACCCATCAGACCAGGAGAATTAATTGCAACGTCAGTCCCTGGCTGGCCCTTCAGGTTCTTCCCTGTTTTAAATTGTCACTTCATTATTCATCTGCTCGCTCCCTCACAGCTTATCCACCCATCACCTTCCCACTCTGGCACCAGCTGGGTCATGGGACACTCAGTGGGCACTTTCCTCCTCCTCCCCTCCTTCTCTCCAAGAGGGAAACAGGCTGTGGTGGCACAGCAGCACCTGCCACCAGCACCTTCCCCCGAGGTGTGCAACATGACACTGATACCCCTGTCAGAGGGATTGATGGCTGTGAACAACCACCACGTGGCCCAGCACAAACTGGAGCAGGAAAGAGAGGAAAGCCCCATAATAAACATCAAACTCCAAAAATTGTGTTAAAATGAATATAAGGAAACATCAGTACTGGAAGGGCAAAAATCCTCACAGGGTTTCCCATCACCCCCCAAATGAAGCCATCCTGAGCAAACAATTACTGTTAACACTTCCTGCAGTGAAACCATCAGGGAAAAACAATGTGTGTACAAAACCAGCAATGTTTGTTGAAATAAATTTAATCCAAACCAGATTAATCACATTTCAATCAAGTGGCATGGCTACAGGTTGGAAGTGTAGGCTGATGGGGACACTGATTTCTGTATGAATCCTTCTACCTTCAGAGTACTGACTTTCTACAGAACTGTAGACACCTGTGCCTTTAAGGTGATATTATTATGGGCATTATTGTCAAGTTTTATAACACTGTAGATATGCCTTCAAATACACCTTTACCCTTAGCTAAAAGTATTCTAACATTTTATCCCAAAAAAGGTATTTATTGGAATTTCTGTCATCAAAATTATTTACCATGATAGACTTTCATATATTGCCTTAACTCTAGGAAGATTATATAGTTTGGAAGTTAGAAATTTAAAGTTTTGCATACATAAGTGATGAGAAAAGGTAACATACAATAAAGCATCCATTCAGTACCAGGTTTCCAAGAGAAAGGCAGTATCTCAGGATGTAATGCAAGAAGAGGATATTTTACATCCAGTTAGGCAGGGAAGCCAAGCTGAATGGGTTAAAATTTGCCATGGATCCCAAGGAAGTGATCTTCTTAACCCCTTAAGGGTTCAAACTGCACTGGGAGGAAAAAGCAATTATGCAATGAAGAGCAGAAAATATGTCCTGAACTGGTTTGCCTGCAACAAGGTACAGATTCCTCTGTGGTCTGCAGGGAGCAGCTGAGCTCTCCAGCTTGCTCTTTGACCACACCCGAAATAAAAACTAAAGGATATTTTGGGGAATAGGAAAACACAACAGCTCAGATAATGTCCCAGGCAGTATATTCATTACAGGCTCATCAGAGTGGATGCCTGCAATAGGAAGATTAAATACCCATTTACCAGCATCAGAGGAGAGTTTGGTTTTATAATGTATTGTCCCCTATTCCCCGTGAGGCTGCTTTGTTTGATAAAATGCTGAGTGTGGTGTAAAAATATCCCTCTCTCTGTAATTTGCACTCCTCTCCATTTAAAGCTATTCTTGCTGCAAACGAGAATTGAAAGCTGCTAAAATTAAGTGGTGTCAGTTCTCAATGACACTTTAATGATAGAGCGCTCAGCAAATGAGATGAGAATGAATTCCAGCTTCTCTGCTAAAGATAGTAACCAGCACTAAACAGTATAATGCTCCAACTGGGCTACACTTCACCTGCTTCATTCATATTTAGTAGAACTGAAATAGGGAAACTATAATTAAAATGCTCATAAAATGAAAAAAAATAAAAAACAACCAAAAACCCAGCTAATTTCTAATAGAGATGGCAGGAAACAACTGAAGCTTGTAAAGTCAAAGCACAGCCCTTCTTTGTCACTTCTGCCCCAGAGGCCACTGCTGACCACAGGGCAAGTGTGGGGCTGTGGAATGCTTTCCTCCCTGTGGAAACTGCTGCTGTTTGGTACAAGCCTACTTATGTAACCCAGGCACAAGAAAAATGAATATTGGGAAATCCTGCCCAGTTTTGGGCTACATGACACCACTGCCTCATAAAAATCATTCAAGCAAATAAAACCCCAACATGTAAACCCTTTCTGTCTCTCAGTATTATAATAATTGGACCTTCAAGGGCATCCACCCAACCTCCCACACAGATCATCACCACTGTGAACATGTGGCTTCTCTACTGCTAAAAAATGACAACTTCAAAGCATGTCAACTGGGTGCTGTCACATCTATGACCCCCTTATGCCACTTTTGTGTTGCAAAGGTGTTTTATGACGGGACAATAATTCTCTGAAAGAAAAAAGAAAAAAATTATTTTACTCAGGGCTTCTGAGCATGGCATGGCCATGGGAGGTTCTGGTGCAGAGGGAAAGGCAAGCACATGAAGTTGGACACAAAGATCTGGTGCTGCCTGAAATACATGTGGAGCCTGGGCAGAGCCATCTTTGCCTTTTCTTCTGCCTCATATATCACATATGCACTGTGAGCCATACAGGCTCACAGCCTGCACTTGCTTTATATTTCTTCCTACAAAGTGCAGTGGGAAGAGAAGTAGATTGTTTCCAGCCCTTGACAAAAGTAGAGTTATTTTTGTATAATGCTATGTCATTCAGTTGAATAACCAAGCCTGTCAGGCACATGAATGGAAGATAAATATTGAGGCATGAAAAGTATAAAAAGCATTCATTATAGAGATAGAAGTATTTACTGCTAGAGGAAATTTTTAGTGGACTTACAATTATGAAAGCTTTCGTGTAACAAGTTGATTTAAGGTTTCAAAATTCACTGCAAGTACTTGCAGAATATTCCATATGACTAGAATGGAGATGGGACCATTTGATATGGATGACAATATAATCTTTATACCTGATAGTAATATTAGGTTTTCTTTACAAATAAAATATCTTTGATGGATAAGTTATCCTTCAAATACTGCACAAAATTTTAAAATAATGTGCTGGCATTATATCCTCACCCTCATCTTGATAAAATCAGACTGAATCTTTACCTACAAGTTCTTCTTCTGATGTATTCTAACAAATAATGCACTGCAGGGAATTCCTCATTTCTCAATTTCACACAAAAAAAAAAAGAAAAAAAAAAAAAAGAAAAAAAAAAGGAAAAAAAAGCTTTTTTCATTTACATAACAGAACATATCCAGAGCTGTGTAAGTGTCTAGGAGTTGTAAAACTGGTGGCCTAATGGGCTGAGGGCAGGTGAAATGGTCATGCCTGAATGAGAACAGTAATTCCAGCCATATCTCTGTGTTTCTTCCCATACAATGTTCCTATCCTGGCTGTACAAGTACCAACTTGACAGCAACTGTCAAAAGCTTCTTAAAATGAGCAATCTTGACTATTCTTGCCACTGTTTGCAGATCAGACAGCACTGTGTAAATGGTTTTTACACAATATATTTGTGTGTCTTCTGTTATGTACACAGCTCAAAACGTCTGTATTCTTCCTGCAAGGGTTGTGTGACTTTGGGTGCTCTTCACTCTGGGGCAGGCAGTTCACAAGCCTCCCTTCCTGCCTCCCTCCCTTCCTAGCCCAGCTCTCATTCAGGGAAATGAACAACCAGGCTTTTATAGTTTTATGGCATAACCAAAGGAGACATGAGAAAGCTTCAGCTGTTGCATGGCAGTCTGGCAGTCACCTTCCTGGGTCTCACTCTGGCACGATTATGGCAGGGGAAACCAAAGCTGACAAAAGGTTAAATTACCACTTCTGCTATTAATTTAGCAGGAAAAAGCAAAAAACAAACAAAAGATTTAGTATTGTGATATTTAGATTATGATTACATATCCAGTCTTGCACTTCAGGATTCAGACTGACATGGCAATGTGAAATGTGGGGTGGTGTCTCCAGATCACCCATCACCCATCACCCCTAAACTGATAGGGAAGTTTTATGAAGATAAATCAAGATGTGGTGTTTGTTTCTGTTGTTTGTGGGACCAAGGATGCAGAAAAGGGATGAAGTGCATCCCCACACCTGTGATTTAAGCTTTTCTGGCTTTTTTCAGCCCCAGGCTGGTCTTCTGGTTGCGTCCAAGTGCTGAATCTCCCTTCATCCATGGGCAGAGGTGGAGGAAGTCACCAGCTTGCTGGCACTGTGAGTAAGGGAAGCTGGTATGGGCTGAGTGAAAAATAAGTGACTGCTTTCCCTTCTCAGAGTGTCCCAGCTTCCTATCCCATTCCTCCCAGGGAATAGGAGGCATGAGGGAAAGGGCACTCTGGAGACTACTTATCCTCTGGCAATGTGGTTGGGTTTGTTTTTGTGGTTTTTTGTTTGTTTGTTTGTTTGTTTGTTTGTTTGTTTTGTTTTGTTTTGTTTTGTTTTGTTTTGTTTTGTTTTGTTGTGAGGTTTTTTTTTTGTGGAAGGGGCACTATGCCTGCTGATGGAAAAGTGGATCCTGGAGCACACATCTTCCCTGCACATAGCACACACTTCTTTTGTCTCCCAGCCAGACCAACATCCTTCAGTTTTCTATCATGTGAGAGTTACTTACAAATCCAGTGAGATTTTGAGCATCACCTGCAAGATCACCTGAGTCTGAAGCACCTTAGGAAGGTATTAGGCAAAAGAAAAAAAAGGACAAAAATCCATCAAATAAACAAACAAACAACCCCAAAATAAATAAACAACCAAAAAAAAAAGAGAGAAAAGAGAAAAGAAAAAAAAACAACCCACTCACCTCTCCCTATCAAAGCAGTTTTACAGAGCTTTGGAAACAGCAAGACAAAATAAATATTGAGTGAGAAGGAAAAAAGCCAGTATTGCATCAAATACTTGCCCCAGGTCCTACAACAGCAAGAATGAGGTGACATGCAGCCATACATGAGTGGACAACATGTCAGCTGCACAGAGGGTCTCTTCATCGTCACACATGTCCCCTAACTGGCAGTTTACCCCCTCAGACACAATGTTAAGAGACACAGGAAGAATGTTCTCTTTTTGAAAAGTGTCACATAAAGTAGCTTACCAGCCTGGTTGGCAGAAAATCATATTTTCTGATATCTGATGTCACATTTTATTAGATTTAGGATACTATTATCCTACTTACTTAGGGGTTTAAAAGTATCCTTTTTATAGCTAATGCCACAGGTAGAATGTTAAACTATAGACATTTTGTAATAAAGGACTAGACTTTTCCTTATACACATCTGGTATTTTTTGCCCCAAACAATGCAATAGCTTTTCAGTATTTTTTATCCTTCTTTTTTTTGTATCCTTGCACATTTGTCCTCGGTTCATCCACTAACGTGGGAGTGAATCTAGTTAGAGTCTGCAGAACTCTGGAGCTGTAATTTGTAACTCTTTTAATATTTTTAATGAGTTATGATTATTTAATACACTTAAGATGGTTTAATCTTAACTCCAGAGCTCAGAGCAGTTGTCCTTTCAGTTCAATCAATGGCATTTGCTGTAGTGCTTGGCAGCAGTTTCCACCTGCTAGTAAATAAAATTTACAGTACATGTTTCAGTGCTTGGGATTATATCAGTTCTGAATCATCCCTTTGCATTTATGTAGTAATGTTTATCTTGATCTCAGTTATCAGGGGACTTTCAAACAAACCCTTTTATTGAATCAAAGTCTCTTGAAAGTCTTCAAGCAAAATTTTGACTATTGGTAATTGAGGTTTTTCAATTGACAAAGGTTTCAAGTTCTAGAAATTTTAATATAAATAATATTTTTTTCTGGATATAGTCATGCTCCTATTTAAGCAGCAGAATCTGCATGTGTTAAAGGGCAGAATTTGATTCATACCATCAAGAAAATGAATAATTTTTGTCAAAGGATAATTACTTCTGTTCTGTTCTGTAGGAAAGACTTATTTGCTTGGGTGGCATTTGTCTTATTTGCATACATGAGAATTAGCATTACCCACAATTAAAATATAAATATACCTTTTCTATATCAGTGTTGCAACATTTAGTGATTAAGCCATAGCTTTTTATCCCTAAGTCTCTACATCTTTAGCTACTTATCAGAGCAGTAATATATTGATAGTAAAATGTTACTGACAGGTGTCCAGCTGGAGAGCAGATTCTTGGACAATGGGAGGCAGCAAGCAGAAAAATCCCCAAATATGTGGCACTCTTGCCTTTTTCACACAGCTCTGCTTCAGTCAGCTGTTGGGACAATGGAGAGACAGGAAAAGAGAGTGCTGATCAAATATTAATATTTACTAATAGTCAATAGCATGAGTTGGGCAGGGGTTTTTCAGCTTTCTTTACATAACAAAAGGAAACAACTCCACAGGAACTCAGGAGTAGGATTCAATTACTGATAAAGGAAAAATGCATTTTATAGTGTATGTTATTAGCTGCTGCGGGCTTTAAAATAAAATATTCAGCAGAAAGTGTGATGTTTTTAGTAAGGAGGAAGGACAAGGTACCTATATCACTCTCTTTAATGATTTACAGAACTTCCTCCAAACAGACCTGCAAAAATTCTCATTCCATATATTGGAAATACTCAGGTCAAGAACTTTACATATAAAATAAGAGACCTTCAAAGAAAATTTAGACACAACTTTAAGAGCTCTGCAGCTGAGTAGAAAAGTCTCCTTCTCACCACCAAACTGAACCAACAAGGCTCTGGGAGCCACTGCCCTGGATCAGCTTTGGTCTGATGGCTCAAGTGCTCCGAAGATAATTAGAGATCTGGAGGCACATTTTGCAGGAGGGAGGACACCACCTTCAATTCCCTTGGCAGAGCAAAATATATTTCCCTGTTTTTGTTGGGCAAGTCTCCTAATGCAACCTGCTAGCTGGCACAAAATTACTCCCTGAAGCAGAAGCACTTTTGTGAGAAATTTCCAGACACTTTTTATGCAATTTATAATCTTTTAGAATAAAAAATACATTTGAACAAGATCAACACAAAGACTTCTTAATAAAACCTCTCTGTGGGGCTTTGATAAACCACAGAATCACTCTGTGCTTTATCAGGAGAGAGTAGGAATTCATAGACTTTATTTTAATTTTTCCTACTCTCTTTCACAGTTTATCATTCCTTGGGGTAATTCCATTAAGAAACTATCTTGTCACCTGCACTGAAAATACATTTTTTTTCTCTTTTAAGAGTGATGTGCCAAACCAATACATCAACTGTGCTACTTATGCTTCTCACTTGCCATTACGAATATTTTCAAATTTTAAAAGTAAATACTTTTCTGTATTTTATAAAATTATTCATTCATCCAAACACAGTCAGGGGCTCTGTTTCTTTCCTTAAAAAAAAAAAAAATCTCTGGATTTAAAGTTTTTCTACTTTTACTGAGAGTGATTTTGACATTTCTGTAAATTATTTCTCCAAATCACTCTATCTCTTTTATTGGAAAAAAGGTAACCAGCTTCATATTTAGATCTACAACTGACCTTTAGGATTGGTCTCCTTAGTGTACATTTTAGTAGGCATAATTGTGTTGAAATATGAATTAATTTGGCAGTGGTCTTCCCTACATACCCTGGATTATTTTAAGAAGATGAATGTAACCTTCAGGTGTGCTCTGTGGAGGTTTTATTCCAGAGCCTTTCACTGTGATTTGAGATTGAAAGCTTACCAATATTTGAAGAATGCCATTGAGCACTAGGCTGTATTTGTTTGTCTCCTGAACTCATTCAATTAAGAAAATAATCCATTATGGAAAATCTTGATTAAAAGTTGGCTTATTCTCCCATTTGATTAAAATTCAGCATTACACCGAATCAATTGTTCAGTACTTCTGTGAAACTTGCATCAACTGCAGGCAGAAGACAAATTGCTCTACTGCTCTTGCATCTTACTCACCTTTTCTGTCCTCTGATTATAACATCTACTGGAGAACAATAAACATGCTCTAAAATTGTGGTTTCACTTGGTCCTTGACCCTATTCCATGGCAGAGGGAGAGATGCCATGACAGAGCAAGGGGACTTGGGAGTAGAAGGATCTCCTTGGCCAGAGGCTTTAGTCCCACAGTCCCTATCCTGTCCCAGGATGGAGACTGTGGAACAGCTTGTTCCTGCCATAAGCTTCATGGGTTCCTTAGCCTTCTGAGCCCTGAATAAAATCTTCAGGATTTAGTCCTTTGCACATTTCCACCATGACATCAGCAAACAAGGCTAATACCCCCAGCCAACAAAATGGTTTTATAACTCCATACTAAATCCATAATTAAAAGTGCCGCCTCGAAAAATCTGCCACAGGCAAAGCAGCTGAGGTTGGGCTGCAACTTGACAGCCATGGGCCTGGAGAGAACAGGCTCTTTATCCCAAAACTTACCTCAAAGCCATCTCTTTCTCCTTGTCTGTGCTCAGCTCTGGAAAAGCTAACACTGCATCCACTGAAATTGCTGTAGGATTTCAGTGGGTGAAAATCACACATTCGGTCTTGGCCAAATCAGTGGCCAAAGTCCTCTTGATTTCAGTACAGTCAATCTATGGCTTCAAATGTGGCAACAACAACAACAACAAATCAGTAATCAGGTACTAGTAAGTTTGCTTTCCAGTGTATTTTCATTTCCAGTTTCCCTGTCCTTTGGCAAATGTGAGAGTTTGCAGCAATTAGGAATCTTTACTCAGGAAGATTTTCAGACATAAACAAATGGTTTTAACCATATTAGTGTGGTTCTCAATCAAAACTTTATGGAGAAGCTTTTCCAATTTATTCTTACACTATGACTTTTTACTGTTTCTGTAAATAAAATTTCCATTATCCCTGGTTTTCACACAGGGAAACTAGGTTTTTGCTATATATAGTTGAACTCTAATACTGAGCCAACTAACTTCCAACATTACAACTCCATCACCAGGATTGATTTTTAATTTTTTTTTTGCTTCCTTATGGGTTTTCCCAAGGCTGAATATATTACCAGCAAAACATAATGTTAGCTATCCAAACAGTGGTCTGTCTCGTTATTTGATGAAGGCACAAGAGAGAATAATTGACAGAAACACTGAAAAAGATCTCTGACTGCTTCAAAATTTTAATGCTTAGTGTCTTCACTGGCAAAAATATGTTTAAAAAGTGACTTCAGAAACAGCCCAAAATAAGGCAAGAAAAAGCAGCTTTAGGACAGTCACATATTGGGCATGGATATCTTGAGTCTAATATTACTTCCAGTCACAATTATTAACGGGAATCAAATATTCGCGAAATTTAGAGGAAACCCTATTTTGTTACCTCTCTGAGAGGCTGAGAGGTGAGAGGGAAATTAATGTGCATCAATAACGTGGGTAGGTGAAGCTAAGCCCACTGGAAATAGGATAGTTGCTAAAATAACTCCGGGGTCAGTATTTGTGATGAAAACAGACCGAAGCGGGTCGGAAGCATTTCATTCTAATGCACTGTTTTAAAATCTATAGACATTGTGCAATTAAATGAAAAGCAAAAGCAAGGCATAGATTGCTGCTGAAGAGGAGAGAATAAAAGCAAAAGCAAAAGCAAAAGAAAATGTCATCTGGAGAAGATCTCATTTTGGAAACCTACAATATGTTGATTGATAGGACTAGCATTTTTCAAGCTCTGTCACAGCTGAAGTATAAAGCTGTCAGCGCATATGATAATGATGGATGCTCTAAAACATGCAAATAGCATGAAAAATCATTTCTCACATAATTTTGGAAGATGAGAGGAGTTGTGAACTGAGGGGAGAGGGGAGAGTAGGTCAAGCTGAACATTCAGCCGAGAGGAAGAGGCGGCCCCCTCGCCACCGCCGGCGCTGTTAATTACCACGCCAGCGAAACAATGAGTTCTGCCGGCCCTTCTGCAAGTGTTCCCACCGACCCGCGGCTGTCAGCGGCGGAGGGAGAGGGGCAGAGCCGCAGCTCCGGAGCCGAGCACAATGCGGAGCTCCCCCGGAACAAACCCGCGCCGGGGGAAAGCGGCTCGGGGGCTGCCGAGCTGCCGGGAATGCGCTGCTCCGGGAGCGTCCTGCGCGCTTCAGAGGTGACATTTACAGTGCACCATCAATATTGGGGGTGTTTCAGTTAATTAGCCGTTTTTATTAACGCTGAAGTACAGTAAAACCCAAGGCAAGTGCTAGGAATGTAAATGAGGCGCCATTCCCGGTGATCCAGCTCCAAGCAGGGAGCGATCACACGCTGCCCCCGGATTTATGTCGCTTTTTTTTTTTGTTTTCTGGACCGAGCAGAGGTTGCTCGTGCTTCCAGCTGAGTTTCACCCCTTGTGCATATGCATGTGCTTGCATGTGCCGAAGTTCACGAGAAGCAACAAAGCTGTAGGTGCAACCTCAAATTTGCTGGATTTATTTTCATTCATTTTGCAGTTTTGAGGAAAATCGTATTTGTAACCAACTCTGGTGAAAAACAAATATACATTAAGGTTGGTTTTGTGGTTTGTTTCTTTCTTACTCAGTTATAATGATGCACCTTGCAGCATCTAAACAGAGGAAGATCCATGACACATAAAATAAAGCATTATTTAAATAGTGTGCCTTGCTTGGGCTCCATGAAAATGGCAAAACCC
>JADMLD010000962.1:0-39287 GCA_017589585.1 Phylloscopus whistleri
AAACCCCCTAAAAATTCCCTTTTTTTCCCCCCAGGTCGCCCCCCTGAGCTCTGAGTGCCTCCTCACCTTGGCCCCCCAGCTCTCACCTGAAGGTACCGAAAAAAAATTTTAATTACTTGGGGTTAATTAATTAATTTAGAAAATCCGGGGTTCGAAATGGGAAAAAAAAATCAAAAAATCAATGAAAATGAATTAAAATTAATTAAAAATCCTGGCTTAAAAAGGAAAAAAATCAGTGAAAATTAATTAAAAAACCGGGTTAAAAATGAGAAAAGTCAGGTAAATTAATTCAAATTAATTAAAAAATCTGGGTTAAAAAGTAAATATAAAGTTAATTATAAAAATGGGTTTAAAATGAGAATGAGTGAAAACAAATTGAGAAGAAGGCGGCGTTAAAAATGAAAAAATTCGTTCAAATTTTTTAAAAACCCAGGTTAAAAAAAAACCTTAAAATTTTTTTAATAAAAATAATTAAGAAGAATTAAAAATAATTAAAAAACAATTAATTTTTTTAAAAAATGGTTTTAAAACGGAAAAATCAATGAAAATGAGTTTAAAAAACCATGTAAAAATGCAAAATTAACTCAAATAAATTGGAATTAATTGAAAAATCTGGGTTAAAAAAATTTGTAAAAATTACAAAAAATAAAAATAATTAAAAATCAATTAAAATGAATTAAAAATTAATGACTTTTCTCTCTTGCAGACCCCCGTGGGGGGCCACAAGCGAGCCTTCTCCCAGCTGCTGCCCTCCCCCGAGCCCAGCCCCGAGGGCGCCTACGTGGGGCAGCACTCGCAGGGCCTGGGCGGCCACTACGCCGACTCCTACCTGAAGAGAAAGAGGATTTTTTAGGGGGAAAACAACCCCAAAAATACCCAAAAATAACCCCAAAAATAACCCCCAAATCCCCTGGAAATATTGGTGATTTTTGTGGCTTTTTGGGGGATTTATTGGGGAGTTTTTGTTTATTTTATTGGATTTTTTTTTTTTTTTAATTGGGTTTTTTTGGGGGGGATTTTTTGGGATTTTTTTATTTTATTGGGGTTTTTTTAGGGTTTATTGGGATTTTTTTTTTTTTTGGTTTATTGGGATTTTCTTTTGGTTTATGGGGGTTTTTTATTTTATTGGGTTTTTTGGGGATTTATTGGGGTTTTTTACAGGGCCTGGGCGGCCACTACGCCGACTCCTACCTGAAGAGAAAAAGGATTTTTTAGGGGGAAAAATAACCCCAAAAATACCCCAAAATAACCCCAAAAATAACCTCAAAACCCCTGGAAATCTTGGTGATTTTTGGGGGATTTATTGGGTTTTTTTTCTTTATTTTATTGGGATTTTTTTTTGATTTTATTGGTTTTTCTTTTTTAATTTTATTGGGTTTTTTCTTAATTTCGTTGGGGTTTTTTTAGGGTTTATTGGGGGATTTCTTTTTATTTTATTGGGGATTTTTTTTTTTAATTTTATTGGGGGTTTTTTATTATTTTTTGGGATTTTTTAGGGTTTTTGGGGGTTTTTTGGGGCATTTATTGGGGATTTTTTTAATTTTATTGGGGATTTCTTTTAATTTTATTGGGGTTTTTTTTAGGGTTTATTGGGATTTTTCTATTTGTTTTATTGGGGTTTTTTGGGGGATTTATTGGGGTTTTTTTTATTTTATTGGGGATTTTTTTTTTAATTTTATTGGGGGTTTTTTTATTTTATTTTGGGGGTTTTTTTATTTTATTGGGGTTTTTTTGGGGTGTTTATTGGGGCTTTTTTATTTTATTGGGGTTTTTTTTAGGGTTTATTGGGATTTGGGGGATTTTTTAAATCAGTTTTTATTTTATTTTGTTTTATTTTATTTCATTTCATTGGGGTTTTGAGGTTTTAAATCCAATTTTATTTCATTTTTGGGGGGTTTTTCAGGGAAAATTTCAACATTTCAACCCCCCCACCCCCATTTTGAGGGATTTCACCCCAAATTTTTTTGGGGAAATTTTGGGGTTTTTTGAGAATTTTAAATTTTTTTCTCCCTCCCCCTCCCCAGAGCAGCACCCGGGAGCCCCCAGACCCCTCCCTGCCTTAACCTGCTGCTCTTGGGGTGGGAATTCCCCGATTTTTGGGGGAAAATTCCCAATTTTTGGGAAAAAATTCCCAATTTTGGGGTTTTTTCCCCTTTTTTAAAGAAAAATCCTCAATTTTTGGGCTCATTTTGGGCTCATTTCCCTCACTTTGGGCTCATTTTTTTCCCTTTTTGGGGCAGGATCTCCAAACTTTTTGGGTTTTTTTCCCCTTTATTTTGGGTCAATTTAAACATTTCATTTTTGGGGGTTTTTTTGAGGTTATTTTGGGGTTTTTTGGGGTTTTTTTTTGGTGTTTTCCACTTTTTTTTTAACTGGAGCTGTCGCCTTTTTACGCTTTTTTGGGGGGTTAAATTTTATTTTAATTTTTTTTTTATTAAAAAAACCCCAAATTTTCCTCCTTTTCTCATTTTTTTGGGGGGAATTTCTTGGGATTTGAAATTTTTTCTTGATTTTTTTTAACGTTTTTTGCTGTAATTTGGGGGGGTTTGGGGTGGGGCTGTGTCCCCCCTCCCCTCCCTTTGCTTCCCTACTCCACAAAAAAATAAAATTATATTTATATCTCTGCCTTTTCCAACAAATTTTTAATTTTTTTATATTTTTTTGAGTTATTTCAGTGTTTTTTCCTTATTTCTGCCCCTTTTCCCCCATTTGGGGTGGATGGGGGGCAAGGACCCCCCTAAAAAAATCCCAAATTCCCAAAATTCCCTTAAATTCACCCAAAAATCTCCTCGGGATGACTCAAATCTCCCAAATTCCCTTTCAGGACCCTCAAAACTCCCCAAAAATCCCCTTAAATCCCAAAAAAATCCCCTCAAATTCCCCCAAAATCCCCTCAAATCCCCCCCAGAACCTCCCCTCCCCCATCGGAGATCTCCCTTCCCCCTTCCAGACGCCCAAAATTCCCTTCGGGGAGCCCCAAAATTGCCCAAAATCCCCGAATTTCTCCCCAAAATATTCGCGGCCGGGCTTTAGGACCCAGCGGAGGCCCCGCCCACTCCTGGCGTTGGCACCGCCCACATTCAGCTCTGGCTCCGCCCACTCCTGGCGTTGGCAACGCCCACATTCAGCTCTGGCCCCGCCCACTCCCGGCGTTGGCAACGCCCATTCCCAGCTCTGGCCCCGCCCGCTCCCGGCTCTGGCCCCGCCCACCCCGCCGCCCGTCACGTGGGGCGCCCCAAGATGGCGGCGCCCATGGCGGCGACCGGCGGAGCCTCGGTGACGCGGCGGCTCCTCCGGGGCTTCTCCCGCCGCCTCCGCAGCGGCCGAGCCGCGGCCGAGGACCCCGAAACCGCCGTGTGGGTACCGGGGACCCCGCTCCGAGCAGGGGGCGGCATGACGGGACCCCAAATACCGAATCCCCGGTGCTGAGCCCCGGTGTGTCGCCTCCCGTTTCTCCCCGGTTTTCCCCCCGCAGGGTCAACGTGGTGTTCGTGGACCGGGACGGGCGGCAGGTGCCGGTGCGCGGAAGAGTCGGGGACAACCTGCTGCACCTGGCGCAGCGGCACGGGCTGGAGCTGGAGGGTCGGGACCGGGAACGGGAACCGGGGAACCGGGGGGAGCTCCGGGTGTTGCCGGGGGAGGCTCCCGGTACCGGTAAAGCGGTTCCGGTGCTGCCGGGGTGGGGATTTGGGTGTTCCTGGTGCTGTCCCGGTGTTACCGGGGCTCTCCCGGTGCTGTCCCGGTGTTACCGGGGCTCTCCCGGTATTACCGGAGCTCTCCCGGTGTTACCGGAGCCGCTCCCGTCCCGCAGGTGCCTGCGAGGCCTCCCTGGCCTGCTCCACCTGTCACGTTTACATCAGCGAGCCGCACCTGGGCCGCCTCCCGCCACCGGACGAGCGGTAACGGCAGCGCCGGGGACACCGGGGGGGCTCAAAAACGACACCGGGGACCCTCAAAAACCCCCGGGGGACCCCCAAATTCCCTCCCGGGGACCCTAAAAACGACACCGGGACCCCCAAATTCCGCTCCGGGACCCCCAAAATCGACCCCGGGGACCCCCAAATTCCCTCCCGGGACCCCAAAAATGACCCCGGGACCCCCAAACTTTCCCCCAGTCCCTCCCAAGGAGCCCCCAAATCCACCCCGGGACCCTCTCGGACTCCTGGGGACCCCCAAACCCCCCCGGGACCCCCCAGAGCCCCCCAAACCCCCCCGGGGACTCCAAATTCCCCCCCCTGGACCCCCAAACCTGCCCCCAATCCCTCCCAAGGGCCCTCAAACCCCCCTGGGGACCCCCCAAAACCACCCCCAGAGCCCCCAAAACCCGCCCGGAGCCCCCCAGACCCCCGGGGATCCCCCAAACCCTTCCCAGACCCTCTGGGATCCCCCCCAGGCCCCTCCCAGCACCCGGGGACCCCCCAAACCCCCCCGGGGATCCCCAAAGCCCTTCCCAGACCTCCTGGGACCCCCCAAACCCTCCGGGGACCCCAAATCCCCCCCCCCGGGGACCCCCCAAACCCTTCCCAGCCCCTCGGGGACCCCCTCAAACCCCCCCGAACACCCCCAGGGATCCCCCTGGAGACCCCCAGCACCCCAAGGACCCCCCCCCAAACCCCTCCCCAGACCCTCGGGGGCTCCCCAAACCCCTCCCCCAGCCCCCCCCAGCCCCACTTTGCCCCCTCAGGGATCCCCCAAATCCCTTCCCAGACCCCCCGAGGACCCCCCAAACCCCCCCAGGGATCCCCACAGACCCCCCAGGACCCCCAAAACCCCGCCCCCAGCGCCCCCCATGCCCGCTGTGCCCCCCAGGAGTCCCCCAAACCCCCCTGGGGATCCCCTCAAACCCCCGAAAAGCCCCCAAACCCCGCCGAGGACCCCCCCCAGACATCCCTGGGGATCCCCCCAGGCCCCTCCCCAGCACCCTGGGGACCCCCCAAACCCCCCACCGGAGCCCCCCAGACCCCTGAAAACCCCCAACCCCCCCCCGAGGACCCCCCAAACCCCCCCAGGGATCCCCTCAAACACCTTCCCAGACCCCCAGGGACCCCCCAAACCCCCCCGAGGACCCCTCAAAACCCCCCCGGGACCCCTCAAAGCCCCCCAAACCCCCCCCGACGCCCCCCAGCCCCACTTTGCCCCCTCAGGGATCCCCCAAATCCCTTCCCAGACCCCCGAGGACCCCCCAAACCCCCCCAGGGACCCCCCAAACCCCCCCGAGGACCCCCTAAACCGCCCCCCAGGACCCTCCCGGCCCCCCCCCGACGCCCCCCAGCCCCACTTTGCCCCCTCAGGGATCCCCCAAACCCCTCCCCAGACCCTCGAGGACCCCCCAAACTCCCCCGGGGACCCCTCAAACCCCCTCCCCGGCCCCCCCCGGCGCCCCCCAGCCCCACTTTGCCCCTCAGGGATCCCCCAAATCCCTTCCCAGACCCCTGAGGACCCCCCAAACTCCCCCGGGGACCCCTCAAACCCCCTCCCCGGCCCCCCCCGGCGCCCCCCAGCCCCACTTTGTGCCCCCCAGGGAGGAGGACCTGCTGGACCAGGCCCCGCAGCTGCGGGAGGATTCCCGCCTGGGCTGCCAGGTGCGGCTGGGCCGGGAGCTGGAGGGGGCGCGGATCCGCCTGCCCCGCGTCACCCGGAACTTCTACGTGGACGGGCACGTGCCCAAGGGGCACTGAGACCCCCCGGGACCCCCCCCAAATCCCACCTGAGACCCCCCAAATCCCCCCGAGCCCAGGGGGAGCACCCCCAGACCCACTGAACCCCCCTGAGCTCGGGGTGGGGGGCGCTCCCTGAACCCTCCCCAACACCCTGAGACCCCCCAGACCCCCCTGAGAACCCCCCTGGGACCCCCTGAGACCCCCCTGAGCTCGGGGGGAGCCCCCCAGACCCACTGAGCCCCCCCTGAGCCCGGGGAGGGCACCCCCAGACCCCCCTGAGCCCAGAGGGAGGCGCCCCCAGACCCCTCTGAGCTCGGGGTGGGGCACCCTGAGACCCCCCCAGACCCCCCGAGAGCCCCGGGACACCCCTGAATCCCCCCGAGCTCGGGGGGGGCACCCCCAGACCCCCCCTGAGCCCAAGGGGGGCACCCCAGACCCACCTGAACCCCCCTGAGCCTGGGTGGGGGACACCCCGGGACCACCCGGGACCCCCCCTGAGACCCCCTGAGCCCAAGGGGGGCACCCCAGGGACCCTCTGGGACCCCCTGAGACCCCCCAGACCCCCTGAGCCGCTCCGGACCCCCCTGAGCCCGGAGGGGAGCACCCCCGAGCCCCCCTGAATCCCCCCCTGAATCCCCCCGGGCTCGGGGGGTGGGGGGCACCCCCAAACCCCCCCAGTGCTGCCAAAGAAGGGGGGAGCCCCCCCCCAAAAAAAAAAAAAAAAAGAAAATAAATTAATTAATTTTATAAATTAATTGCTCCTGTCTCGGGTCACCTTTCAATTTTGGGCCCCTCCCCCCCTTTAAAATCAAATTAAAACTTTATTTAATTAAAATTTTTTATTTAATTCCCCACCCACCCCCCCGCTCCCATTCGAGGTCACCCCCAATTTGGGGGTCCCCAAACCCCCTTGGACCCTTCCCACCCCCCTCTAATTACTCCCAGCGTTCTGCAGTTGCGGTAATTACGTTGTAATTAGCGTTAATTACAGATCGCTCTCATCTGCGCGGCGCTCTGCGGGGCTGTGGGGTTGGGGAGGGGTTTGGGGGGGGTCTCTGTCCCATTTTGGGGGTCCCTGCCCCATTTTTGGGTGATTTCACCCCATTTTAGGGGTCCCAGCCCCATTTTCGGGGGTCCCTGCCCCATTTTTGGGTGATTCCGCCCCATTTCTGGGTGATCCCACCCCATTCTTGGGGGTCTCGGCCCCATTTTTGGGTGATTCCGCCCCATTTTGGGGGTCCCTGCCCCCCCGGGCCGCCCCCAGCCCCAATCCCGGGCGGGACCCCCGGGCCCCGCTGCGCTTCGGCCCCGCCCCGCCCGCACCTGGGGCCGTTAAAGGCCGGGGCGGCTCCGGTGCCGGTCCCGGTTCGGTGCCGGTTCGGGATGGGGGAGCGCCCGGTGTTTCTCCGGGGGGAGCCCCCGGACTTCTCGGTGCTGCAGCGGCTGCTCTGCCTCGAACCCGAACCGGAGCCCGGCCCGTTCCTGCCGGGACCCACCGGGACCGGCACCGGGACTGGCACCGGGGGAGCCGCGACCGCCGCCGTGCCCCGCAGGTGCGAACCGGGACCGCGGGGAACCGGGAATGGACCGGGACCGGGACAGAGGGGAACGGGGAATGGACCCCGGGGAACCGGGACCGGGAATGGACCTGGCCAGGGACCGGGGGGGAACCGGGATCGGGAAAGGACCCCAGGGAACCGGGGCTGGGACCGAGGGGAACCGGGAATGGACCCGGCTGTGGTCTGGGGAACCGGGACCGGGACCAGGGGGATCCGGGAATGGACCTGGCCCGGGACCGGGGAACCGGGACCGGGACTGCGGGGAACCGGGACCGGGAATGGACCCCGGGGAACCGGGACCGGGACTGCGGGGAACCGGGAATGGACCCGGCCCTGGCCCGGGGAACCGGCGCTGGTTCCGCCGGGTGGGGCAGTGGGAGCCCTCGGGGGTCCCGGGACCCCATTCCTGCCCCGGGGGGGCTCCGGGAAGAACCGGGGGCAGGGGGAAAACACCGGGATAAGCGGGACCGGGAGCCCCGGGGGTGTCCCTGACGGTGCCCCCCGGTCAGGCCGGGGCTCCCGGAGCGCCCCCGGAGCCCCCCGGGGCCCAGCCTGGGTTTGCTGCAGGAGGCGGCGCGGCTGCTGAGCCCCCCGGGAGCGGCCCCGGTGCCCCCGGTGTCCCCGCCCGCCGCCGCTCCCCCGGAGCTCCCGGGGGTGCCGCCGGTGCCCACCGGGGGGGGCCTGGATGTGCTCGGGCTGATCGACCTCCAGTGCCGCCTGCTGACCGGGACCGGGACCGAGAATGGCACCGGGACCGGGACCGGGACAGGAACTGGGACAAGAACTGAGACTGGCACCGGGAACGGGACCGGGAACGGAACCGAGAGTGACACCGGGAACTGGAACGGGAATGGAACCGGGAGTGAGACCGAGAATGGCACCGGGACCGGGAATGGAACCAGGACAGGAACCGAGAGTGGCACCGGGAACGGGACCGGGGTGAGCAGCGGGGGTGAGACCGGGACCAGAACCGGGACGAGAACCGAGAGTGACACCGGGAATGAATCCGGGACAGGAACCGGGACGAGCACTGGGAGTGGAACCGGGAATGGGACCGGGGGGAGCACCGAGAGTGGAACCGGGACAGGAACCGAGAGTGGCACCGGGAACGGGATCGGGACAGGAACCGGGAGTGGCACCGGGAACGGGATCGGGACAGGAACCGGGACAAGAACCGAGAGTGGCATCGAGAATGGAACCGAGAGTGACACCGGGATCGGAACCGGGACAAGCACCGGGAACGACACCGGGATCGGAACCGGGACCGGCAGCGGCACCGGGCGCGGGCGGCGGCGCAAGGCGGAGCGGCCGCAGCGCGGGGCCGAGCCCCGGGACCGCTCCTTCCGCGGGGTGACGCTGCGGATGCGCCTGGAGCTGCCCGGGGGGGACCTGCGGATCTCGGCCCGCGGGCACCGGTACCGGCCCGGGGGGTTCGGTCTGTCCGTCTGTCTGTCCGTCTGTCCGGGGGTTCGGTCTGTCCGTCTGTCCGGGGTTCGGTCCGTCTGTCTGTCCGTCCGGGGGTTCGGTCCGTGTGTCCGGGGGTTCGGTCCGTCTGTCTGTCTGTCCGGGGGTTCGGTCCGTCTGTCCGGGGACTCGGTCCGTCTGTCTGTCTGTCGGGGGTTCGGTCTGTCGGTCCGTGTGTCCGGGGGTTCGGTCCGTCTGTCCGGGGGTTCGGTCCGTCTGTCCGGGGGTTCAGTCCGTCTGTCCGGGGACTCGGTCCGTCTGTCTGTCTGTCCGGGGGTTCGGTCTGTCTGTCCGAGGACTCAGTCTGTCTGTCCAGGGGCACCGAGGGGTTCGGTCCGTCTGTCCGGGGTTCGGTCTGTCTGTCTGTCTGTTCGGGGCAACGAGGGGTTCGGTCCGTCTGTCCGGGGTTCGGTCTGTCTGTCTGTCTGTCTGTCCGGGGTTCAGTCCGTCTGTCCGGGGCACCGAGGGGGTTCGGTCCATGTGTCCGGGGGTTCGGTCTGTCTGTCCGGGGGCACTGAGGGGCTCGGTCCGTCTGTCCGGGGGTTCGGTCTGTCCATCTGTCCGGGGGTTCGGTCTGTTTGTCGGTCTGTCCGGGGGTTCAGTCTGTCTGTCCGGGAGCACCGAGGGGCTCGGTCCGTCTGTCCGGGGGCCCTTTTGGGGACCCCCACCCCCTCCCCTGACTCCCGCCCCCCGTTCCCCCCCCCAGGATCCCCCTCTGGAGCAGCGGCAGCTCCGATGACGACATCAAAGGTGAGGGGGGGTCCCTGGGGTGACCCGGGGGGGGTCGGGGGTCCCTTGGGTGCCCCCCAACCCCCCCGCGGTTTTTGGGGTCCCCCCCCCCCCAGGGTGCCGGCGCTGCGCCTCCTGCGGGACCCGGCGGACCCCGATGTGGCGCCGCGCCGAGGGCGGCACCGTCCTGTGCAACGCCTGCGGCATCCGGTGAGAGAAAAACGGGGAAAAATGGGAAAAATGAGGGAAAACGGGGAAAAAATGAGGGGAAAAACGGGGAAAATAAGGGGGGAAAATGGGGGGAAAAAGGAGAAAAAATGGGGGAAAATGAGGGGAAAAATGAGGGGAAAAAAGGGGAATTTGAAGGATTAATTTGAATTAAAAAAGGAAAAAAAAAAAAAGGAAGGAAAATGGAAAAAAAAAAGGAAAATCAGAGAAAAAAGAAAATTAAAAAGAAAATTAAAAAGAAAATTAAAAACAAATCGGGGAAAAAGTGGAGAAGAAATGAGGGGGAAAGGGGATTTGGGAGGAATTCGGATTAAAAAAAAAAGGGGGAAAAAAGAGAGGGAAAGGAGGGAAAATGAAAAAGGGGTTTGAAGGGGAAGTGGGATTAAAAGGGGAAAAATAAAAAAGGGGAAAAATAAAGAAAGGGGGGGAAAAGTGGGAAAAAAAAGGGAAAAAATGAAAAAAAAAGGAAAAAAACGTGGGAGAAAAAAGGGAAAAATGAATAAAAAGGGAAGGGACGGGAGGAGGAAAAACGAAAAAAAAAAAGGGAAAAAATCAGGGAAAAAAAAGAAAATTAAAACCAAAACGGGGGAAAAAATGGAAAAAAAAAAACCAAAGAAAAATGAGGGGGAAAAAAGGGGAGAAATTCCCCCGGTAAAACCGAAATTTCCCCGCAGGTACCGGAAGTACCGCGTGCGCTGCCGGGGCTGCTGGAACATCCCCGGGAAGGGCGGGACCGGCACCGGCACCGGGAGCGCCCCGAGATGTCCCCGGTGCCACCCCCGGCCCGGCGGCGACAGCGACAAGGACCCGACAGCGGCCGGGTGATCGCGACAGGGGCGACCCTTGGGTGCCGGGAGGGTCCCTGGGGTGCCGGGGGGGTCCCTTGGGTGCCATTAAACGCCCCCGGTGTTGGCAGCAAGGCGGCGTCGTTGTCGCGATATTTTGGGAGGCTGTCGGCGACAGGGGTGGGGGTCAAACCCCCCCGGGGGAGGAGCACCCGGCCCTGAGTTGTGGCTCAAAAATCCTGAAATTTCACCCCAAAATCCTTCAAATTCGCTCCAAATTCTTCAAATTCACACAAAATTCTTCAAATTCACCCCAAATCCTTTAAATTCACCCCAAAATCCTTTAAATCCCCTCGGGACTGAGGTCGGGGGGCTCTTTGGGGCCCCCCAAACCCGATGGGGACCAAAAAATCCTCAATTTTTGGGAAAATCCTCAGCATCCTCGGAGGTGTCCCCGCTCAGGGCTGGGTGAGCTGGATGTCAAAAAATTCCCAATTTTTTGGAGCAATCCTCAGTTCCCTCCGCCAAAAAATTCCCAACTTTTGGGAAAATCCTCAGCGCTGTCCCCGCTCAGGGCTGGCCAAGCCAGGTGCCAAAAAAATTCTCCATTTTTGGGAAAATCCTCTCAATCCCCGAGCTGTCCCTGCTCAGAGCTGGACGACCTGGATGTCAAAAAATTCCCAATTTTTGGGGAAGAAATCCTCGGCATCTTCCCCAAACTGGAGCTGTCTCCGCTCAGGGCTGGGTACCAAAAAATTCCCAATTTTGGGAAAATCCTCGACGCTGTCCCCGCTCAGGGCTGGCCCAGCTGGATCCCGAACACCTCGGGCCGGTTCCCCCGGTTCCCCCGGTTCCCCCGCGCTGCCCCGGCCGCCGATCCCGCCCCTCCCGCGGCTCCCTCGGCGTCCCGCACGTTGTACTCTCCTTTTTTGCACTCGGTGCTCCTCAGGTAAAATCCCCCGGCCAGGGCCAGCGCCAGCGCGGTGACAGCGCCCAGGGCCACCAGCGCCACCAGCGCCGCCAGCCGGGGCTCTGCGGGGACAGGGAGAGGGGGGTCAGTGACGGGGGTGGCAGCGGGCGGGCCCCAATCTCCCAAAAAGCCTTCAAATCCCACCCAAAATCCTTCAAATCCCACCCAAAATCCTTCAAATCCCACCTAAAATGCTTCAAATCCCACCGAAAATCCTTCAAATCCCACCCAAAATCTTCTAAATCCACCCCAAAATCTTTTAAATCCTACCCAAAATCCTTCAAATCCTACCCAAAATGCTTCAAATCCCACCCAAAATGCTTCAAATCCACCCCAAAATGCTTCAAATCCCACCCAAAATGTTTCAAATCCCACCCAAAATGCTTCAAATCCCACCCAAAATCCTTCAAATCCACCCCAAAAAGCCTTCAAATCCACCCCAAAAATCCTTCAGATCGACCCAAAATGCTTCAAATCGACCCAAATGCTTCAAATCTGCCCAAAATCCTTTAAATCCTCCCAAAAAGCCTTCGAATCCCACCCAAAATGCTTCAAATCCACCCGAAATCTTTCAAATCCCACCTAAAATCCTTCGAATTCACCCCAAAATTCTTCAAATCCACCCCAAAGTCCTTCAAATCCACCCAAAAAGTCTTCAAATTCACCCAAAAAATCCTTCAACTGCCCCAATCCTTCAAATCCACCCCAAAATCTTTCAGATCCACCCCAAAAAGCCTTCGAATCCACCCCCAAATCCTTCGAATCCCCCCAAAATCCTTCAAACCCCCCCAAAATCCTTTAAATCCCCCCAAAATCTTTCAAATCCACCCCCAAATCCCTTCAACCCCCCCAAAATCCTTCAAATCCACCCCTAAACCTTTCAAATCTACGCAAAAAATCCTTCAACCCCCCCAAAAAATCCTTGAAACCCCCCCAAATCCTCTTAAATCCCCCCCAAAAATCCCTCAACCCCCCCAAATCCTTCAAACGCCCCCAAAACCTTTTCAATCCACCCAAAATCCCCCAACCCCCCCCAAAAAAATCCTTCAAATCCCCCAAAATCCCTCAAATCCACCCCAAAATCCTTCTAATCCACCCAAAATCTTTTCAACCCACCCCAAAAAACCCTTCAAACCCCCCCCAAAAATCCTTCAGCCCCCCCCCCCAAATCCCTCAAACTCCCCCAAAATCTTTTAAATCCCCTTCAAAATCCTTCAAATCCACCCCAAAAATCCTCCAACCCCTCCCAAAAATCCCTGAAATCCACCCCCCAAATCCCCCCCAAAACCCTTCAAACTCTCCAAAAATCCTCCAACCCCCCCCCAAAAAATCCCTCAAATCCCCCAAAATCCCTCAAATCCACCCCAAAAATTTGGAATCCCCCCCAAAAATCCCTCAAATCCACCCCCCAAACCCCCCAAAACCCTTCAAACTCCCCAAAAATCCTCCAACCCCTCCCAAAAATCCCTCAAATCCACCCCCCAAACCCCCCCAAAACCCTTCAAACTCCCCAAAAATCCTCCAACCCCCCCAAAAATCCCTGAAATCCACCCCCCAAACCCCCCCAAAACCCTTCAAACTCCCCAAAAATCCTCCAACCCCCCCCCCCCAAAAAATCCCTCAAATCCCCCCAAAATCCCTCAAATCCACCCCAAAAATTTGGAATCCCCCCCCAAAAATCCCTCAAATCCACCCCCAAACCCCCCCAAAACCTTCAAACTCCCCAAAAATCCTCCAACCCCCCCAAAAATCCCTCAAATCCACCCCCCAAACCCCCCCAAAACCCTTCAAACTCCCCAAGAATCCTCCAACCCCCCCCCAAAAAAATCCCTCAAATCCCCCCAAAATCCCTCAAATCCACCCCAAAAATTTGGAATCCCCCCCCCAAAAATCCGGCCCCGCTCACCGTCCACCCGCACCAGGACGCTGCCGGTGCTCCGGCCGTGCCGGTTGGCCGCCGTGCAGCTGTAGCGGCCCCGGTTGGCCGCCGTGGCCCCGGTGACCGACACCGAGCGGTTGTCGGGGCCCAGGCGGAGGTTGGGGGCGGCGGGCAGGGCCCAGGTGAAGGCGGGCACCGGGAGCCCCTCGGCCCCGCACTCCACCGTGAAGCCGCCGCCGCGGGGGACGGAGGTGGAGGGGAGGACGCGCAGGGTGAGGCCGGAGGGGCGGTCTGGAAAAGAACCCAAAATCCCGGTTTTTCACCCTAAAATTCTGATTTTTTTCCCCCCAAAATCCCGGTTTTTCACCCTAAAATTCTGATTTTTTTCTCCCCAAAATCCCAGTTATTCACCCTAAAATTCTGATTTTTTTTCCCGCTAAAATTCTGATTTTTTCCCCCCTAAAATCCTGATTTTTTCTCCCCAAAATCCCAGTTATTCACCCTAAAATTCTGATTTTTTTCCCCCTAAAATCCAGGTTTTTCCCCCCAAAATCCCGTATTTTCACCCTAAAATCCCAGGTTTCTTTCCCCCTAAAATCCCGGTTATTCATCCTAAAATTCTGATTTTTTCCCCTTAAATCCTGATTTTTTTCCCTCTAAAATCCTGATTTTTTTTCCCCCTAAAATCCTGATTTTTCCCCCTAAAATCCCGGTTATTCACCCTAAAATCCTAATTTTTCCCCCCGAAAAATCCTGGTTTTTTTCCCCCTAAATGCCGAGTTTTCCCCTTAATATCCCAGGTTTTTTTCCCCCTAAAATCCCGATTTTTCCCTCTAAAATTCTGATTTTTTTTTCCTAAAAATCTCAGGTTTTTCCCCCAAACTCCCGGCCCGGGCAGCGCCCAGGTGAAGGCGGGCACCGGGAGCCCCTCGGCCCCGCACTCCACCGTGAAGCCGCCGCCGCGGGGGACGGAGGTGGAGGGGAGGACGCGCAGGGTGAGGCCGGAGGGGCGGTCTGGAAAAGAACCCAAAATCCCGGGTTTTCACCCTAAAATTCTGATTTTTTTTCACCCTAAAATTCTGATTTTTTTCCCCCCTAAAATCCTGATTTTTTCTCCCCAAAATCCCAGTTATTCACCCTAAAATTCTGATTTTTTTCCCCCTAAAATCCGAGTTTTTCCCCCTAAAATCCCTGGTTTTCACCCTAAAATCCTGATTTTTCTCCCTAAAATCCCTTTTTTCCCCCCCCAAATCCCTGGTTTTTTCCCCAAAATCCCGGTTATTCATCCTAAAATTCTGATTTTTTTTCCCCTAAAATTCTGATTTTTTCCCTCTAAAATTCTGGGGGTTTTGCCCCTAAAATCCTGATTTTCCCCCAAATACCAGGGGTTTTTTTTCCCCAAAATCCCAAGGTTTTCCCCCCCAAAGCCCTGCTTTTTTCCCCCATACCCCCCATTTCCCCCCCAAACCCCCGGGTTTTTCCCCCAAACCCCCATTTTTCCCCTCAAACCCCCATTTTTTCCCCAAAATCCCATTTTTCCCCCCAAAAATCCCATTTTTCCCCCGTCACTCACACTCCACTCCCACGGTGACGTTCCGGACGGCCGAGCCGTGCGCGTTGGTGGCCCGGCACTGGTAGGTGCCCGCGTGGGCTCGGGTGACATTGGGGGTGACATCCAGGGGGTCCCACCCTGTCCCGGTGACATTTCGGGGGTCTCCGCCTGTCCTGGTGACATCTCGGGGGTCTCCATCTGTCCCGGTGACATCTGGGGGGTCCGGACTCCCCGGCCCGGTGACATCTCGGTGGTCTCTGCCCGGCCCGGTGACATCTCGGGGGTCTCCTCCTGACCCGGTGACATCTGAGGGGTCTTCACCCGGTCTGGTGACATCTCGGTGGTCCCACCCTGGTCCGGTGACATCTGGGGGGTCTCCACTTGTCCCGGTGACATCTGGGGGGTCTCCGCCCATCCCGGTGACATCCTGGGGGTCTCCACCCGGTCCAGTGACATCTGAGGGGTCTCCCTCGGGTCCGGTGACATCCGGGGTGTCCCCGTCCCCCAGCCGGGCGCAGGTGACGCGGGGCCGGGGGTTCCCGGTGGCGGCGCAGCCCAGGCGGGCCGGGGTCCCCTCCAGCCACAGGCGCCGCTCGGGGCAGCCGCGCTCGGGGATGCGGGGCCGGTCTGGGGGAGGAGGAGGAGGAGGAGGAAGGTGACGAGGGTGACGAGGGAGCAGCGGGAGGTCCCCGTGGTGCCGGGAGGTCACCCCGGGATGTCACCCCGGGGTGTCACCCTGGTCCCGGGATGTCACCCCGAGAGGTCACCCCGGTCCTGGAAGGTCACCCCGGGAGGTCACCCTGGTCCTGGGATGTCCCCGCCGTCCCCGGGAGGTGACCCCAGTCCCGGGTGGTCACCCCGGGATGTCACCCTGGGTTGTCACCACAGTCCCGGGAGGTCACCCCGGGATGTCCCCGCGGTTCCCGGGATGTCACCCCGGGATGTCACCCTGGTCCCGGGAGGTCACCCTGGTCCCGGGATGTCACCCAGGGATGTCACCCTGGTCCCGGGAGGTGACTCCGGGATGTCCCCACTGTCCCAGAATGTCACCCCAGGAGGTCACCCTGGTCCTGGGAGGTGACCCTGGTTGTCCCGGGATTAACCGGGAGCGCTCCCGGGAGCACTGGGATCGGGGTGGCCTGGCAGGGGTGTGGCATCTCTGGTGCCACCAGGTCACTGTCCCCACCCTGTCCCACCCCTGTCCCACCCCTGTCCCCTCCCTGTCCCACCCCTGTCCCCTCCCTGTCGCACCCCTGTCACCTCCCCTGTCCCCCGGTGTCACTCACACTCCACGGTGACATGGACGCTCCTCACGGCCACCCCGTGCCGGTTGGTGGCCTTGCAGACGTAGTGGCCGCCGTCGGCCCGGGTGACAACGCGGCCACCGTGGTGGGTGTCACCATCGTGGATGTCACTGTGGTGGGTGCCACCATGCTGGGTGTCACTGTGCTGGGTGTCACCGTCATGAGTGTCACCGTGCTGGGTGCCACCATGATGGGTGTCACCGTGGTGGGTGTCACCGTGGTGGGTGTCATTGTGGTGGATGTCACCATCGTAGGTGTCACCGTCGTGGATGTCACTGTGGTAGGTGCCACCATCGTGGGTGCCACCACTGTAGGTGTCACCGTCATGGATGTCACTGTAGTGGGTGTCACCATCGTGAGTGTCACTGTGGTGGATGTCACCATGGTGGGTGCCACCATCATGGGTGCTGTTGTCATGGGTGTCACCGTGCTGGGTGCCATTGTCACGGGTGCCACCATGACGAATGTCACTGTGCTGGGTGCCACCGTGCTGGGTGCCATTGTGCTGGTTGTCACCACCATGGGTGCCACTGTGCTGGGTGCCACTGTGCTGGGTGTCACGGTGCTGGGTGACACTGCCATGGGTGCCACCATGCTGGGTGCCACCATGCTGGGTGTCACTGCCATGGGTGTCATTGTGCTGGATGTCACCGTGCTGGGTGTCACTGCCATAGGTGTCATTGTGCTGGGTGCCACCATGCTGGGTGTCATTGTGCTGGTTGTCACCACCATGGGTGCCACGATGCTGGGTGTCACCATGCTGGGTGTCACCATTGTGGATGTCCCCATGCTGGGTGACACTGCCATGGATGTCCCCGTGCTGGATGTCACCATGCCGGATGTCACCGTGCTGGGTGTCACTGTTCCCGTGCCAGGTGTCTCCGTGCTGGGTGTCACTCCCGTGGGTGTCACTGTGCTGGGTGTCAGCATTGTGGATGTCCCCGTGCTGGGTGTCACTCTCATGGGTGTCACTCCCATGGGTGTCCCCGTGCTGGGTGTCACCATGCTGGATGTCACTGTCATCATGCTGGGTGTCCCCGTGCCGGATGTCACCATTGTGGATGTCACCGTGCTGGGTGACACTCCCATGGGTGTCACTGTCCCCGTGCCAGGTGTCCCTGTGCTGGATGTCACCATGCTGGGTGTCACCGTGCTGGGTGTCCCTGTGCCAGGTGTCACTCCCGTGGGTGTCACTGTCCCCATGCTGGGTGTCACCGTGCCGGGTGTCACTCCCATGGGTGTCACTGTCCCCGTGCTGGGTGTCCCCGCGGCGGTGGCAGCGCGTGCGGGGCGGGGGCTCCCCCTGGGCCCGGCACTCCAGCTCCCAGCGCTGCCCCTCCACCCAGACCCGGCGCGCCGGACAGCCGGACTCGGACAGCGAGGGCTCGTCTGTGGGGACAGGGACACGCGGGGGGACACGGTCACCGAGGGGAGCCAGCAGGGTGACACTGGCCGTGACCCCGTGTCCCCTCCCATCTCCCTTCCCATGTCCCCATGACCCCCTGTCCCCTACCGGTGTCCCCGTGACCCCTTCCATGACCCCATGTCCCCTCCTGGTGACCTCGTGTCCCTTCCCATGACCCCTGTCCCCTTCCGTGTCCCCATGTCCCCTCCCGGTGATTCCATGACCCCATGTCCCCCTCCCATGTCCCCTCCTGGTGACATTGTGTCCCCTCCTATGACCCCGTGTCCCCTCCCGGTGTCCCCTCCTGGTGTCCCCATGTCCCCTTCCGTGTCCCTTCCCATGTCCCCGTGTCCTCTCCCATGTCCCTTCCTATGTCCCCGTGTCCCCTCCCGGTGTCCCCGTGTCCCTTCCCATGACCCCGTGTCCCCCCCCCGGGTGTTCCCCTTGGTGTCCCTGCGTCCCCCACCGTGTCCCCCACCGTGTCCCCCCACCACAGCCCCTTCCATGACCCCCTGTCCCCTCCTGGTGTCCCGGTGTCCCCTTCCATGTCCCTTTCCATGACCCCGTGTCCCCCCCGGGTGTCCCCGTGTCCCCTTCCATGACCTCGTGTCCCCTCCCATGTCCCTTCCCATGTCCCCATGACCCCTCCCATGTCCCTTCCATGACCCTGTGTCCCCTCCTGATGACCTCGTGTCCCTTCCCATGACCCCCTGTCCCCCTCCTGGTGTCCCCATGTCCCTTCCCATGACCCCGTGTCCCCTCCTGGTGACCTCGTGTCCCTTCCCATGTCCCTTCCCATGACCCCATGACCCCGCTGTCCCCCCCTTTGGTGTCACGCACACTCCACGCGCACGGTGACACGCCGGCTGGCCGTGCCCAGCGCGTTGGTGGCCTTGCACACGTAGGTGCCGGCGCGGGCCGGGGTCACGGGCCGGGGCTGACCCCCGGTGGCCTCGGGGACACCGCGGCGGCCGCAGGTGACAGCGGGGGCGGGGTTGCCGGTGGCGCGGCACCAGAGCCGCTCCCGCGCCCCGCGGAGCCAGGTGCGGGACGGGGGGCAGCCGCCGGCGGGGATCTCGGGGGGAGCTGGGGGGGAGAAATGGGGAAAAAAGGGGTTTTTTTGGTAAAAAAAGGGATTTTTTTGGTAAAAAAGGGGGATTTTTTGGGGAAAAAATGGTTAAAAAGGGTTTTTTTGAGGGGGAAAAAATGATAAAAAAGGGATTTTTGGGGAGAAATTATAATGATAAAAAAAGGGATTTTTGGGGGAAATAACGATAAAAAAAGGGATTTTTTTTGGGGGGCAAATAATGATAAAAAAGGGATTTTTGGGGGGAATGATAATGGTAAAAAAAGGGATTTTTTGGGGGAAGAAATGATTAAAAAAGGGATTTTGGGGGGAAAAAATAATGGTAAAAAAAGGGATTTTTTTTTGGGAAAAATAATAATGATAAAAAGGGATTTTTGGGGAAAATAATAATGATAACGAAGGGATAAAGTAAAGTAAAATAAAGTAAAATAAAAGTAGAAAAAGATAAAAAAATAAAGTAAAATAAAATAAAGTAAAAAAAGTAAAATAAAGTAAACTAAAATAAAAAATAAAATAAAATAAAGTAAAATAAAAATTAAAATAAAATAAAAAGTAAAATAAAATAAAAATAAAGTAGAAAAAAAGAGTAAAAGTAAAATAAAATAAAATAAAGTAAAATGAAATAAAATAAAGTAAAATAAAATAAAGTAAAATAAAAATAAAGCAAAATAAAATAAAACAAAATAAAAATTAAAACAAAGTAAAATAAAATTAAACTTAAACATACCTAATTAAAATAAATTAAATTAAATAAATCTAAATCAATTTAAACAAATTAAATCAAATCAAATCAAATTAAATTTTCTCTCCCCCAAATCACTCACAGAGCACCTCCAGCTGCGCCTCCACCTCCTTGCTCACGACTCCCTCCCCGATGTCCAGGCTGGCTCGGCAGCGCAGGCGCCGCCCGTGGTGCCGGGGCCGGGCCGGCAGCCGCAGCCGCAGCCGGGCCCGGTCAGCCTGGGCCAGCACGGCGCCGGTGCCGCCGTCACGGAGCTGCAGCCGCGGTGGCCCCGGCTCGGTGTCACCGGCCCGGCACGTCACCGTCACCTCGCTGCCGGCCACCGCTGTGGCGGGGTTCAGCTCCAGGGTGGGTGCTGGGAAACCTTCCGGAAGGTTCCGAGGGGGGGGGAAGGGTCTGGTGGGTGCTGGTGGCACTCGTGGTGGGGTTGTGTCCCTGGTGTCCCCACCTGTGTCCCCTCCATGACCCTGTGCCCCCACCCAATGACCCCATGACCCCTCCTGGTGACCCCATGACCCCTCTATGACTCTGTGACCCCTCCCATGACCCCCTGTCCCCTCCTGATGACCTTTTGACCCCTCCCATGTCCCTGTGTCCCCTCCCATGTCCCCTTGCTGTCCCCTCCCTGTCCCCTCCATGACCCCGTGTCCTCTCCCATGTCCCCATGACCCCTCCTGGTGACCCCATGTCCCCTCCATATCCCCTCCATGACCCTGTGACCCCTCCCAGTGACCCCGTGACCCGTCCCACGACCCCGTGTCCCCTCCTGATGACCTTGTGACCCCTCCCATGACCCCCTGTCCCCTCCCATGACCCTGTGTCCCCTCCATGACCCCATGTCCCCTCCTGATGACCTTGTGCCCCTCCCTGTCCCCGTGACCCCATGACCCTGTGTCCTCTCCCCGTCCCCATGACCCCTCCCAGTGACCCTGCGACCCCTCCCAGTGACCCCATGACCCCTCCCCGGTGTCCCCCCGGTGTCCCCGCCATCCCCTCACGGTACACGCCGATCTCCCTCCGCGCCGTCCGTGCCGCCGTTCCCACGCTGGCCGTGCAGCTGACCTCGCTGCGGCCGGCCCGCCCCGGGGTCACCTCGGCCGTCACCGTCACCGCGTCCCCGGTGACCGTGGCGGCGCCGGGGGTCAGCGGGCGGCCGTCCAGCGCCGCGGTCACTCGGGTGTCGCCGGCCGGGAAGGCGCCGCGGACGCTGCAGGTGACGTTGGCCGAGGTGCCGGACTCCAGGGTGGCCGGGGCTTGGAGGTCAGGGGGCTCCGGGAGAGCTGGGGAGGGGAGGGGGGTCAGAGCAGGGGTCAGGGGGTCAGAGGAGGGGTCACTGGGAGGGGACATGGGATCATGGGAGGGGTCATGGGGTCACTGGGAGGGGTCACAGGGACATGGGAGGGGTCATGGGAGGGGACACAGGGTCATGGGAGGGGTCAGGGGGTCATGGGAGGGGACACGGGGTCACAAGAGGGATCATGGGAGGGGACACGGGTCACTGGGTTGGGGACACAGGGTCACCAGAGGGGTCATGGGGTCACTGGGAGGGGTCATGGGAGGGGACACGGGGTCACTGGGAGGGGTCATGGGGTCACCAGGAGGGGACACAGGGTCACTGGGAGGGGATACGGCAGGGGACATGGGAAGGGACACGAGGTGACAGGAGGGGTCATGGGGTCACTGGGAGGGGACACGGCGTCACCGAGCGGGCGACACCGGCATCACGAGAGTCACCACGATGTCACCACTCCCATCCCACCCCCCAGACCCACCAGCACCCTCGGGTGCCACCACCACCACCACGGTGCCACCACGGTGCCACCCCTCACCGAACACCGAGAGCGCGACGGGCACGGCGGCGCGGGCGAAGAGGGGCCCGTGGGGCCGCAGGGACAGCTCGGCGTGGCAGGTGACGTCCTGGCCGTGGTCGCCGCGGGTGACGGGCAGCGGGTGGGTGACGACCACGCTGGCACTGCCCCTCTGGGTGTCGTCACCGTCACCGAAGGTCTGGGTGCGCAGGGTCTCGGCGCCGCGCCGCAGCGTCACCGTCAGGTTCCGCAGAGGTGCCACCTCCAGCACGTGGCAGGTGAGGTTGGCGATGTCCCCGACGGCCACCGGGGGCACCGGGTCCAGGGCCACGAGCTGGGGGAGCTCTGGGGGGAGGGGGAGGGTGGGTGGTGTCACCGTGGGTGTCACCGTGGGTGTCACCGTGGGTGTCACCCCCGTCAGTGCTGTGCTGTCCCCGGTGCTTGTGGCATCCCTGTGACACGCCTGTCCCTTCTCTGTCCCCACCCCTGTCCCCATCTCTGCCCTCTGTCCCTGTCCCCCCCGTGTCCCCCTATCTGTCCCCACTCACGGTACACCAGCACCCTGTCCCCCTGTCCGTCTGTCCATCCCCACTCACGGTACACCAGCACCTTGTCCGTCTGTCCCCCTCGTGTCCCCCTGTCCATCCGTCCATCCCCACTACTCACTGTTCGCCAGCACCCTGGCGCTGTCCCTGTACCCCTGTCCGTCCGTCTGTCCCACTCACGGTACACCAGCACCCTGTCCCTCTATCCCCCCCATGTCCGTCTGTCCCCCCCATGCCCCCCCGTCCGTCTGTCCGTCCCCATCACTCACGGTACACCAGCACCCCGGCGCTGTCACTGTCCCTATCCCCCCCGTGTCCATCTGTCCCCCTGTCCATCCGTCCATCCCCTGTCCGTCTGTCCCACTCACGGTACACCAGCACCCCGGCGCTGTCCCTGTCCCCCTGTCCCTGTCCCTCTGTCCCTCCCCGTGTCCGTCTGTCCATCCCCAGCACTCACAGTACACCAGCACCCCGGCGCTGTCCGTCTGTCCCCCCTGTGCCCCCCGTGTCCATCTGTCCATCCCCAGCACTCACGGTACACCAGCACCCCGGCGCTGTCCCTGTCCCCATGTCCGTCTGTCCCCCTGTCCCCATGTCCATCTGTCCATCCCTCCCCAGCACTCATGGTACACCAGCACCCCGGCGCTGTCCGCAGCCCGGGTGTCCCCCCCATGTCCCCATGTCCCTCTGTCCCCCTGTCCGTCCGTCTGTCCCACTCACGTTACACCAGCAGCCCGGCGCTGTCCCTGTCCCCCTGTCCCTCTGTCCCTTCCCGTGTCCGTCTGTCCATCCATCCCCACTCACGGTACACCAGCAGCCCGGCGCTGTCCCCCCCATGTCTGTCTGTCCCCCCCATGCCCATGTCCATCTGTCTGTCCCACTCACGGTACACCAGCAGCCCGGCGCTGTCGGTGGCCGCGCTGTCCCCGCAGCTCCCGGTGCAGGTGACATCCCCGGGCTCCCACCGGGTGACGTTCCCGACGCGGAAGCTCCGCCAGCGCCGCCCCCCCGGCCCGGGGGTCGCCCCCAGGGGGGTCTCCAGCCCCAGCCGGGCCTCGCCCCCCGGGCAGGGGCTGCGGCTGCAGTTGAAGACCACCGAGCCCCCGAAGGCCACCACGGCCACCCGCGGCCAGGCCGTCACCGTGAAGGTGCCCCCGGCCACCCCTGCGGGACCCCCGGCATGGGCAGTGCCCCCCCCCCCCCCACCGCGAGGGGACCCCCCAGATCCCGGGGGTCCCCCCGTGTGTCCCCAAACCCCCCCCCGGTCCCTGTGTGACACCCCCTCCCCCCATTTTTAGGGTCCCCAATATTGGGTCGGGGGTCTCTGGGGTCCCCCCGTGTGTCCCCAACCCCCCCCCGGTCCCAAAGGTCACAGGTTGGGGGTCCCTGAGTGATTTCCCCGCCATTTTAGGGTCCCCAATATTGGGTCGGGGGTCTCTGGGGTCCGGTCACTCAGATTTGGGGGTCCCTGTCTGCCCCACCCCGGTTTTTTGGGTCCCCAATATTGGGTTGGGGGTCCCCGTGTCCCCCCCACCCTAAAACTCCTCTGGTATTTTTTTTTGGGGGGGGTCTCCCCGAGGGTCTCCCCCTCCCGAGGGTCCCCGGGGTGGCCTCACCCCCCCTCCCCCCCCCCAAATTTTTTTTTGGGGATCCTCAGGGACGCCCCCTCCCCATTTTAAAGGGTCCCCGCCCCTCCCCCCCCCCCTTTCGCGACCCCTCCCCATTTTTACCTGCGAGCGCCAGAACCAGGGGGGGCAACAGGCGCGAGGCGGGGCCGGGGGGGCCCATGGGGAGAGGAGGAGGAGGAGGAGGAGGGGGGGGAGGAAGAGGAGGAGGAGGAGGAAGAGGAGGAGGAGGAGGAAGAGCAGGAGGAGGAGGAGGAGGAGGAGAGAAATGGGGATGGGGAGGAAGAGGAGGATGGGGGCGGCGAGGAGGGAGGGGAAGAAGAGGAGGAGGAAGAGGAGAAGGATGAGGAAGGGGGGATGAAGCGGAGGAGGCCGGGGACCGGGAGGGGGAGAACGGGAGAGGAAGAGGAGGATGAGGAAGGGGGGGATGGAGACGGGCGAGGAAAGGGGGAAGAGGAGGAGGAGGAGGATGAGGAAGGGGGGATGAAGCGGAGGAGGCTGGGGGAAGGAGGAAGATGAGGATGGGGGACGGCGAGGAAGGAGGGGAGGGGGGAGAAGGGGAGGAAGAGGAGGATGAGGATGAAGCGGAGGAGGGGGGGGGAGGAAGAGGAGCGCCGGGGACGAAGCCGAGGAAGAAGAGGCGGCTGAGGCCGAAGGCAGCTCCTGCGCGCGCCGCCGCCGCTCCTCCCCCCGCCCACGCCGACCCCCACCCCCCCTACCCCAAAATCCCCTCCCCCCTCCCCAAAAAAAACCCTCCCCGAACCCCCAAAAACCCCACCCCGAACCCCCCCGAAATCCCTCCCCGCGTGGGCTGCTCCGGGCTCGGCGTGGGAGCCGCGACAGCGACAGACGAGACCACCTGGAGCGGCGCGGGGGGGGACGGGGGGGGCACGGGGTGGGGACACCGGGAATGTCCCCAGCAGGGTCGGGACAATCTGGGGACACCGGGAATGTCCCCAGCAGGGTCGGGACAGTCTGGGGACACCGGGAATGTCCCCAGCAGGGTCGGGACAGTCTGGGGACACCGGGAATGTCCCCAGGTGGGTCGGGACAGTCTGGGGACACCGGGAATGGCTCCAACCGGGTCGGGACAATCTGGGGACACCGGGAATGGCCCCAGCAGGGTCGGGACAATCTGGGGACAGCCCTCAGTGCCACCCCCCCCCTCCCCCACCCCGGAATTCCCTGGAATTCCCGTCCCCAGCCGATGTCACCCCCGCCGCTTTTATTCGGTGTCACCGCGCTGCCCCTCCGGGTGTCCTCCCGTCCGTCCCCTCCCTCCTGTCCGTCTGTCCCGACATCCGCGGGGTCCCAAAACCCCAAAAAATTCGCCGCATCCACCCCCCACCCCAAAAAAACCCAAAAAACCCCAAAAATCCCCCAAAACCACTCGGGGGAGGATAAAAAAAAATCCACAGCGAAAAATCCCGCGAGGGGATTTTCACCATCCCGGTCCGTCCCAGTTCATCCCGGTCCGTCCCAGTTCATCCCAGTCCGTCCCAGTCCATCCCAGTCCGTCCCAGTCCGTCCCAGTCCGGCAGCCGGGGCCGATTTTTGTCCCCCCAGGGACGGACAGAGGGACGGGCCGGGGTTTTTTTTGGGGCTCTCCGGAGCTCACGGGGTCGCGGATCCGTTGGGAGCGGCCTGGGAGGTGCCCGGGGAGGTTCCCGGGGGTCCCGGGGAGGGTCCCGGGGGTCCCGGGGGTCTCGGGGGTCGCGGTTCCGGCGGCTGCTGCCGTTTCCAGAGCCAATATTGGCCGATTTTGGTGCGGTGCCGGTGCAGGAGGAAGGAACCGGCCAAGGTCAGCAGGGCCAGGGCCGGCAGCAGCGTACCCAGGAGAGCCGGGAGGAGCGGGGAAGGGTCCTGGTCTGGGGGGGAAAAAAATGGGTCTGGGGTCAGCGGGTGGGGGGGGGGAGGAGAAATCCCAAAGAATCGCCAGGAGAGCAAAAGTCCCAAAGAAATCCCAAGAGCTCCAAGGCCCCAGAAAAGCCCCAAGAACCCCAAACACCCCCAAAATCCCCCAGAACCCAAACTCCCCCAAATCCCCCCAGAATCCCAAACATCCTCAACCCCCGCCCCAAGAACCCCAAAACTCCCAAAGCCCCCCAGAACCCAAAACACCCCAAAACCCCCCAGAACCCCAAACCCCCCAAAACCCCCCAGAACCCCAAACCCCCCAAAACTTCGCAGAACCCCAAACTCCCCAGAACCCCAAAACTCCCAAAGCCACCCCAGAATCCCAAACATCCCAAAACCCCCCAAACCCCCCCAAACACCCCCAGAACCCCAAACCCCCCCAAACCCCCAAAAACCCCAAAAACCCCAAAACTCCCCCAGAACCCCAAACACCCCCAAGAACCCCCCAAACCCCCCAGAACCCCAAATACCCCCAAACACCCCAAACACCCCCAAACCCCCCTCAGAACCCCAAACCCCCCAAATCCCCCCCAAACCCCCAAGAACCCCAAAAACCCCCAAACTCCCCCAGAACCCCAACCTCCCCCAAACCCCCCCAAACACCCCTAGTACCCCAAACACCCCTCAGAACCCTCAACCCCCCAAAACCCCCCAGAACCCCAAACACCCCCAAAACCCAAAACACCTCAAACCCCCCAAACCCTCCCAAACCCCCCCAAAACCCCAAACCCCCCGGTCACCCACAGTGCACCCAGACGGTGACGTCCCTCTCGGCCGTGCCCAGCGCGTTGCTGGCCCGGCACCGGTACCTCCCGGCCAGGTCCCGGCTCGCCGGGCGCGGGAGCCCCGCGGGCACCGAGCCCCGGTCCCCGGGCCGGGAGCAGCGCACGCTGGGCTCGGGCCGGCCCCGCGCCCGGCACCGCAGGATCCCCTCCGAACCCTCGGTCCAGTTCTGCTGCCCGGGACAGCCCCGAGCGTCCAGGCGGGGTTTGGCTGCCGGGAGAGGAAAAGCGGGGTAAGGAGGGGAAAAGCGGGATAAGGGGGAAAAGTGGGATAAGGAAGAGGAAAAGTGGGATAAGGATTGGGAGAAGTGGGATGGGGGCGGGGAAAAGCGGGATAAGGACCAGGAAAAGCGGGATAAGGATAAGGAAAAGTGGGATAGGGAAAGGAAAAACGGGATGGGATGGGGGAAAGGTGGGATAGGGAGCGGGGAAAAGGTGGGGTAAGGAAAAGTGGGGATAAGGATGGGGAGAAGTGGGATAGGGGCGGGGAAAAGCGGGATAAGGACCAGGAAAAGTGGAATAAGGACCAGGAAAAGCTGGAATAAAGGATGAGGAAAAGGCAGGACAGTGACCAGGAAAAGCTGGGATAACGACCAGGAAAAAGCGAAATGAGGACCAGGAAGAGCTGAGATAACGGATGAGGAAAAGCTGGGATAGTGACCAGGAAAATCCGGACTAAAGCCCAGGAAAAGCCGGGATAAAGGATGAGGAAAAGGCAGGTAAGTAACCAGGAAAAGCTGGGATAAGGACCAGGAAAAAGCTGGAATAAAGCCCAGGAAAAGCTGGGATAAAAGATGAGGAAAAGCTGAGATAATGACCAGGAAAAGATGAGATAAAGACCAGGAAAAGCTGGAATAAAGGATGAGGAAAAGGCAGGATAAAGATGAGGAAAAACTGAAATAAAGACCAGGAAAATCTGGACTAAAGCCCAGGAAAAGCCGGGACAGGAATCCCCACCACCAGGAACTCTCACCCAGCACCGAGATCCTCAGGGAGCTGCTGCGGACCAGCGGCGGCAGCTCAGCCTCGCAGCTCAGCCGCAGCTCCGCCCCTTCCTCCTCCTCCTCCTCCTCCTCCTCGGGGCGCAGGGGCAGCGCGAAGGCCACCGGGGGCGGCCCCCAGTCCCGCAGCGGCGTGGCCCCGGCCACCACCCGCACCTGGATGTCCTTGGTGGCCTCGGGGGGCAGCCAGCAGTGTCCCCTCAGCTCGGTGCCGGCGGCCGGGGTGGTGCTGGAGACGTTCAGGAGCGGAGCGGGGAAGTCTGAGGGTGACAGAGGGGGTGGGTGGCACCAGGGGTTGGTGACAAGGTTTGGTGGCACCAGGGGTTGGTGGCACCTGGGGTTGGTGGTGGCACCGGGGTTGGTGACAAGGTTTGCTGGCACCGGGGGTTGGTGGCACTGGGGTTTGGTGGCACCAGGGGTTGATGACAGAGGGGGTTGGTGGCACTGGGGGTTGGTGACACCACAACTTGATGTCACCACAATTTGGTGACACCTCAACTTGGGGACACCACAACTTGATGTCACCATAACTTGACAATGCCACAATTCGATGGCACCACAGCTTGATGACACCACAACTTGGTGACACCAGGGTTTGGTGACACCACAGTTTGGTGACACCTCAACTTGATGTCACCACAATCTGGTGACACCACAGTTTGGTGACACCAGGGTTTGGTGACACCAAAATTTGATGTCACCCCAACTTGGCAACACCACAATTTCATGTCACCACGTTTTGGTGACACTGCAACTTGGTGACACCACAGTTTGATGTCACCCCAACTTGATGCCACCACACGTTGATGCCACCACAACCTCACGTCACCACAATTCGGTGACACAATTTGATGTCACCACAGTTCGATGTCACCAAAACTTGATGCCACCACAACTTGGTGCCACCCCACCCTGCTGCCACCCACCGCCCCCACTCACAGTAGACGTCCACGCTCCTGCTGGTCGTCCCCTCCACGCTGCCCCGGCGGGCGCTGCAGTCCAGCTGGACGCTGCCCGTCCGGTTGATGGTGACGGCGGCCGTGGCCCGGTGACCGTCCGGGCTCAGAGTGACCGGGAAGCTCCGGCCGTCGGCGCTGACGGTGAAATCGTCCACGGGGACGTCGGAGCTGCAGGTGACGTTGAAGGGCGTCCCCAGCTCCGGGGTCGGGGGCGAGGACAGGGACAGGGACGGGTCGGGAGCGGCCGGGAGAGCTGGAGAGAGGGGGAGGAGAAAAAAATGGGGGGAGATTGGGGGAAAGTGGGAAAAAATGGGGAAAAATGGGAAACAATGGGAAAAAATGGGAAAAGTTAAGGGGGAAATGGCAGGAAAAAATGGGAAAAATGGGAAAAATGGGAAAAAATGAGAAAATCAAGGGGGAAATGGCGGGAAAATGGGAAAAATGGGAAGAAGGCAGGAGGGAAATGGCGGGAAAAGGGGGAAAATGGGGAAATGGGAAAAGTCAAGGGGGAAACAGAGGGAAAATGGGAAAAAATGGGAAAAATCAACAGGGAAATGGTGGGAAAATGGGAAAAAATGGGAAAAATCAAGGGGGAAATGGCGGGAAATGGGGGAAAATGGGAAAATGAGGGAAAAATAAAGGGAAAACAGCAGGAAAATGGGGGGAAATGGGAAAAGGCAGGGGAGAAACAGAGGGAAAATGGGAAAAATGGGGGGAAACAGCAGGAAGATGGGGGGGAAATGGGGAAAAACAAAGAAAACAAGGAGAAACAGCAGGAAATGGGGAAACAGTGGGAAAATGGGGGGAAAAACCAGGGAGGAAATGCAGGAAAAGAGCGGGGGAAAGGGGGGGAAACAGCAGGAAAATGGGAAAAAAAAGGGAAAACGGGGGAAACAGCAGGAAAGTAGGGGAAAAACGGCAGAAGAAACCCTCGGAGCCGACTGGGAAAGCCCCAAAACGCCTCGAGGAGGCGGAGAATAAAAACCCCCGGAGGGTCGGGAAGCCCCCGCTGGCCCTCGGAAGCCCCCCAGGGCTGAGTCCCCCGCCCGAGGCCGGGGGGATTCCCCGGCAGGGCCGCGGTTTCCGATCCTCTTTAGCGAGGAACCGAACCTCCCCTTTCCCGGAATGCCCGGAGCCAGGAAGGGAGGGCGGGAGGGAGAAAATTCCCGGTGGGGTTTTTTTTTTTTTTTTGGGGGGGGGGTTTTATTTTTTAATGGATTTCGCAAGGAGAAACGAAAAAAAAATTCCCCGGGTGGGTGCGGGGGAGGGGGAGCGGGCACATCCTGACCCCCGCCACGAGGGGAGAGGTGACACCTCCGGGGATGGGGACACGCGGGGGTCCCCGCCACCCCCTCCCCCACCCCGCTCGGTGTCACCCGCGGTGTCCCCAAACCTCACCTGAGATCAGCCCCAGGGTGCCCAGGGCCAGCGCCAGCAGCGCCGGGGGCTCCATCCCGGGGGGGGGGGGGGGTCCCGGTGGGGGTCCCGGTGGGTTCGGGGTCTTTTTGGGGTCGGTTCGGGTCGGATCCGGAGCTCGGGAAGGGTCCGGGAGCAGCGGGGAAAATCCGCTCGGGTTTCCCGGGAAGGATCCGCTGGGGATTTTCGGGGTGGGTCGGTCCGGGAGAACCGGGAAGGGTCGGTCCGGGGGTACCGGGAAGGTTCCGGTCGGACTCTCCGGGATGGGTCGGTCCGGGGGTACCGGGATGGGTCGGTTCCGACTCTCGGGGAAGGATCGGTCAGGAATCACCGGGATGGATCGGTTCTGGAGCAACCGGGAGCACCAGGATGGGTCGGTTCGGAAGCACCGGGAAGGTTCCGGTCGGGCTCTCCGGGACGGGTCGGTTCCGGCTTTCCGGGACGGGTCGGTTCCGGCTTTCCGGGATCACCGGGATGGATCGGTTCTGGAGCACCGGGATCACCGGGATGGGTCGGTTCGGGCTCTCCGGGGGCACCGGGAAAGGTCGGTTCGGGGGTACCGGGATGGTTCGGTTCCGGCTCTCCGGGATGGATCGGTTCGGGCTCTCCGGGATCACCGGGATGGATCGGTTCGGGCTCTCCGGGATCACCGGGATGGATCGGTTCTGGAGCACCGGGATGGATCGGTTCTGGAGCACCGGGATCACCGGGATCGGTCGGTTCGGGGGTACCGGGACGGGTCGGTTCGGGCTCTCCGGGCTGGGTCCCTTGGGGCTCTTCCGGGTCCGTCGGTTCGGGCTCTCGGGGTGGGCTCTGGGTGCGCACCGGACCCCCCGGCGCTCTGTCCGTCCCTCGGGCGCTCCGTCCGTCCGTCCGTCCCTCGTCTGTCCGTCCGTCCGTCCCGCCGCCTCCCGGCCGCTGCCGCTCCCGGCGATGTTTTTGTGCCGTTCCCGCCCCCCCGGGGATTTCCGGGGCTGCGGGGAACGCGGGGCCGCGAACCGGAGGGGCGGCCCGGGGAGGGCTCCGGCCTCTCCTGCCCCATCCCGGGACAAATCCCAGCCCCAACCCGGGATAAATCCCTGCCCATCCCGGGACAAATCCCTGCCCCATCCCGGGATAAATCCCTGTCCCAACCCGGGATAAATTCCTGCCCCGTTTGGGGACAAATCCCTGTCCCATCCCGGGACAAATCCCTGCCGCATCCCGGGATAAATCCCTGTCTCATCCCCGGATAAATTCCTAACCCATTTGGGGATAAATTCCTGTCCCGTTTGGGAACAAATTCCTGCCCCATCCCGGGACAATTCCTGTCCGGTTTGGGGACAAATTTCTGCCCCATTTGGGGACAAATTCCTGCTCCATTTGGGGATAAATTCCTGTCCCATTCCGGGGCAAATTCCTGCCCAATCCCGGGACAAATCCCTGCCCCATTTGGGGACAAATTTCTGCGCCAACCCGGGACAAATCCCTGCCCCATCCCGGGATAAATTCCTGCCCCATCTGGGGACAAATCCTTGTCCCATCCCGGGACAAATCCCTGCCCATCCCGGGGCAAATCCCTGCCCATCCCGGGATAAATCCCTGCCCCATCCCGGGACAAATCCCTGCCCATCCCGGGATAAATCCCTGCCCCATCCCGGGATAAATTCCTGCCCCATTTGGGGACAAATTCCTGCCCCATTTGGGGACAAATCCCTGCTCCATCCCGGGACAAATTCCCGCCCCATTTGGGGACAAATTCCTGTCCCATTTGGGGACAAATCCCTGCCCCATCCCGGGATAAATCCCTGCCCCAACCCGGGACAAATCCCTGCCCCATCCCGGGACAAATCCCTGTCCCATTTGGGAACAAATCCCTGCCCCATCCCGGGACAAATTCCTGCCCCAAGCCGGGATAAATTCCTGCCCCAAGCCGGGATAAATTCCTGCCCCATCCCGGGATAAATTCCTGCCCCATTTGGGGACAAATCCCTGCTCCATCCCGGGACAAATTCCCGCCCCATTTGGGGACAAATTCCTGTCCCATCCCGGGATAAATTCCCGCCCCATTTGGGGACAAATTCCTGTCTCATCTGGGGACAAACTCCTGCCTCATCCCGGGATAAATCCCTGCCCCATTTGGGGACAAATCCCTGTCCCTCAGCCCCATCCTGTGACAATTTCCTGTCCCTCTGTCCCCTCCCTTTTGTCCCCAAACCCTCGGGGGGGGCTCAGCTTCGACCCCCCCCCCAACCCCCAACCCCGAGGTGCCACCCCCAGCCGGTGACGGGGCTGTCACCCGCCTGTCACCTGCCACCCCCGGGGGTGTCCCCAGGGGCCATCAGTGTCACCAGGGCTGGCACTTCCCCTCCTTTGTCGCTTTTGGACGCTCGGGGGATTTTTTTGGTGGTGTTGTCGTCACCCCTGGCACCGTGGGAACATCGCTGGTGTCCCCAAGATCATCCTCGATGTCCCCAGGGTGGTCTCTGACATCCCCAGGGTGGCCCAGGATGTCCCAGGGTGGTCCTTGATGTCCCCAGATGTCCCCAGGGTGTCCCCAAGATGTCCCTGATGTCCCCAGGGTGGTCCCTGATGTCCCCAGGGTGTCCCCAAGATGTCCCTGCTGTCCCCAGGGTGGTTCCAGCCCCAGACCCTCCCATCCCTGATGTCCCCAGGGTGGTCCCTGATGTCCCCAGAGTGTGCCCAGGAGGGTCCCTGATGTCCCCAGGGTGGTCCTTGATGTCCCCAGATGTCCCCAGGGTGTCCCCAAGATGTCCGTGATGTCCCCAGGGTGGCCCAGGATGTCCCAGGGTGGTCCTTGATGTCCCCAGAATGTGCCCAGGAGGGTCCCTGCTGTCCCCAGGGTGGTTCCAGCCCCAGACCCTCCCATCCCTGATGTCCCCATGGTGTCCCCAAGATGTCCCTGATATCCCCAGGGTGGTCCCTGATGTCCCCAAGATGTCCCCACGATGTCCCCACTGTCCCATCTCCTTTCCCAGGGCTCCCAGCCCTTCCCCCCACCCCTCCCCCTCCCCCCGCTGCTGTCACCTCCAGGGCCACCAGAGCACAGGGACATCCGGTGACAACGGTGACAACTGTCACAGCTGCCCCGGGGGTTTCACTTCTGCACCCGCGGGTGCCACAGCCCCACGTGTGACACGTCCCCGCGGGTGCCACAGCCCCACGTGGGTCACATCGCGGGGGTGCCACAGCCCCACGTGGACGTGTCACCTCCCCACACGGGTGTCACGTCCCCGGGGCAGAGGTGACAGTGCCCTCGCTGTCCCCAGGACTGTCCTTGTCCCCTGGATGGCCCGGGAATGTCCCCTCGGTCTGGGAATGTCCCCGGGGTGTCCCCGGGGCCGCGTCCTTGTCCCTGGAATGTTGGGAATGCCGGAGCCTCCCCCGGCCTCGGTCGGGGTTGTCGCGGTTTGGAGGCCACGGGGTGGGGACAGGGACACGGGGACAGTGGGACAGGGGCATGGGGGACATGATGGGGACATTGGGGACAGCAAGGGACAAGGGGACACTGGGGACGGGGACATTGGGGACATTGGGGACAGGGAGATTGGGGTTGGGGACATAGAGCTGGAGGGACAGGGACATGGGGGACATGACAGGGACACTGGGGACAGCACGGGGACAAGGGGACACTGGGGACAGGGACATTGGGGACAGGGACAGGAGGGGGAGGGGACAAAGGGGACAAGGAGGCGGGGCCAGCTCAGCGTCAACAGGACGTGCCATCCCCCCCCGGCAGGATGTGGCCCGGTGTCACTGTCACCTCCTGCCACAGCCCCCCGGTGTCACTGTCACCTCCTCTGGGGGGGCTGGAAAAGGGTTTGGGGCTCTGGGGGGGATTTTGGAATTTGGGATCGGGGCGGGGGAGGCCCCGAAAACGAACCCGAAAATGGAAGGAAAAGACAAAAAAAATCCTTTAATGGCCCCGGGATCCAGTTTGGGGGGGTCAGATCCCAGTTGGGGGGGGTCAGATCCCACCCGGGGGGGTCCCAGCCACCCCAGGGGGCTCTGAGGCCGCCCTGGGGGTCTCGGGCAGGTCCCGGTGGGGCTGGGGCAGATCCTGGGGGGTCCCAGCCGCCCCAAGAGGGTCCCAGCTGCCCGGGTGGGGGGTCTCAGGCCACCTGGGGGGGCTGGGGCAAGTCCTGGTGGGGTCCCAGCCACTCCAGGGGTCTCTCAGGCCGCCCTGAGGGTCTTGGGCAGGTCCCTGTGGGGCAGGGGGGTCTCAGGCAGATCCCTGGGGGTCTCGGGCAGATCCCTGTGGGGCAGGTCCCCATGGGGCAGGTCCCGGTGGGGCAGGGGGGTCTCGGGCAGGTCCCTGGGGCTCTCAGGCCGCCCTGGGGGTCTCAGGCTGCCCCGGGGGTCTCGGGCAGGTCCCTGGGGGTCTCGGGCAGGTCCCCATGGGGCAGGTCCCGGTGGGGCAGGGGGGTCTCGGGCAGGTCCCCATGGGGCAGGTCCCTGGGGGTCTCAGGCCGCCCCAGGGGTCTCGGGCAGGTCCCTGTGGGGCAGGTCCCTGTGGGGCAGGTCTCTGTGGGGCAGGTCCCGGTGGGGCAGGTCTCTGTGGGGCAGGTCCCGGTGGGGCAGGGGGGTCTCGGGCAGGTCCCCATGGGGCAGGTCCCTGGGGGTCTCAGGCTGCCCCGGGGGTCTCGGGCAGGTCCCTGGGGGTCTCGGGCAGGTCCCCGTGGGGCAGGTCCCCGTGGGGCAGGTCTCTGTGGGGCAGGTCCCTGTGGGGCAGGGGGGTCTCAGGCTGCCCCGGGGGTCTCGGGCAGGTCTCTGTGGGGCAGGTCCCCGCGGGGCAGGTCTCTGTGGGGCAGGGGGGTCTCGGGCAGGTCCCCATGGGGCAGGTCCCCGTGGGGCAGGTCTCTGTGGGGCAGGCCGAGCGGGTAGAGGGCCGCGTAGCGCCGGTCGTGCCACAGCAGCCGCCGCTCCAGGAAGGCGACGGCGCCCAGGGTCAGCACCAGGGTCTGGTGCTTCAGCAGGCTGTGCACGTTCAGCCCTGCGGGGACAGCGCGGGGACAGTTGGGGACACGCTGGGGACACTTTTGGGGACATTTTTTGGGGGGTGGCTGAGGGGAGATGGGGGCTCACCCAGGGCTGGGATCAGGGTGATGGATTTCAGCCCCTCGGCCGCCGCAATGAGGTTCTCCGGGAACTCGTCACTGGGAGGGGGGGAAGGAAGGGGTTGTGTCCCTAAAATGTCCCCAAAGTGTCCCCAGAGTGTCCCCAGAGTGTTCCTGAAATGTCCCCAGAGTGTCCCTAAAGTGTCCCCAGAGTGTCCTTAAGGTGTCTCTAAAATATCCCCAGAGTGTCCCTAAAGTGTCCCCAAAATGTCTCTAAAATGTCCCCAAAGTGTCCCCACAGTGTCCCTAAAGTGCCCCCAGAGTCCCCTTAAAGTGTCCCCAGAATGTCCCTAAATTGTTCTTCAAGTGTCCCTGAACTGTCCCTAAAATGTCCCCAAAGTGTCTCTAAAATGTCCCTGAAGTGTCCCCCAAGGGCCCTTGAAGTGTCCCGGAAGTGTCCAAGTGTCTCTGAAGTGTCCCTAAAGTGTCCTTGAATTGTCCCTCAAGTGTCCCGGAAACGTCTCTGAAGTGTCCCCGAAGTGTCCTGGAAGTGTCCCCAAAGCGTCTGCAGAGCGTCCCCAAAATGTCTCTGAAATGTCCCTAAAATGTCCCCAGAGTGTCCCTAAAATGTCCCCAAAGTGTCCCCAAAGCAGCAGCACCCAGCCCTGATGTCCCCAGGCTTGTGGTCAATCTGTCTGTGATGTCCCCAGGCTGTCCCCAGTGTCCCCAATGTCCCCAAGGTGTCCCCAATGTCCTCAAGTTGTCCCCAAGCTGTCCCCAGCCCTGTCCCCAGTATCCCCAAGCTGTCCCCAAGCTGCCCCAGCGTCCCCAGTGTCCCCAATGTCCCCAAGGTGTCCCCAGTGTCCCCAAGGCGTCCCCAGTGTCCCCAAGGTGTCCCCAATGTCCCCAGTGCCCCCAGTGTCCCCAGTGTCCCCAATGTCCCCAGTGTCCCCAGTGTCCCCAATGTCCCCAGTGTCCCCAGTGCCCCCAGTGTCCCCAGTGTCCTCAATGTCCCCAGTGTCCCCAGTGCCCCCAGTGTCCCCAGTGTCCCCAGTGCCCCCAATATCCCCAGGCTGTCCCCAGTGTCCCCCTGTCCCCAGTGTCCCCAGGCTGTCCCCAGTGTCCCCAGTGTCCCCAGTGCCCCCAATGTCCCCAGGCTGTCCCCAGTGCCCCCAGTGTCCCCAGTGTCCCCAGTGCCCCCAGTGTCCCCAAGCTGCCCCAGTGCCCCCAGTGCCCCCAGTGCCCCCAGTGCCCCCAGTGTCCCCAGTGCCCCCAGTGTCCCCAGTGTCCCCAATGTCCCCAGTGCCCCCAGTGCCCCCAGTGTCCCCAGTGCCCCAGTGTCCCCAGTGCCCCCAGTGCCCCCAGTGCCCCCAGTGCCCCCAGTGCCCCCAGTGTCCCCAGTGCCCCCAGTGCCCCCAGTGTCCCCAGTGTCCCCAAGCTGTCCCCAAGCTGTCCCCAAGCTGTCCCCAATGTCCCCAGGCTGTCCCCAATGTCCCCAGTGCCCCCAGTGTCCCCAGTGCCCCCAGTGCCCCCAATGTCCCCAGTGTCCCCAGTGCCCCCAGTGCCCCCAGTGCCCCCAGTGTCCCCAGTGCCCCCAGTGCCCCCAATGTCCCCAGTGTCCCCAGTGCCCCCAGTGCCCCCAGTGTCCCCAGTGTCCCCTCTCTCACACGTCCACCAGCAGCACGGAGCTGCCCCAGCGCCGGAACCGGGCCAGGTCCTGCAGGTACCGGGGGTCCTTGGTGGGCACCTCCAGGTTGTCCACCACGTGCAGCTCATCCTGCCCCGGGGGACACCAGGGGGACATCAGGGACGTCCCCAAAGCCCCCCCAGGTGTCCCCAGGCCCCCCAGACCCCCCGTACCTGCCCCAGCTTGACGCTCAGCGCCACCTTCAGCCCCAGCACGCGCAGCCGCAGCGGCAGCAGGTAGAAGTAGCTGGTGGGGCCCCGCGGGCCGTGGGCGATGCCACCTGCACGGGGACATCGATGGGGACGTCACCGGGGGCAGGGGACATCCCCAGGGGACAGGGGACATCACCAGGGACGTCACCGGGGAGCAGGGGACACGGTGACATCCCTGCCCAGAGGACACAGGAACATCCCTGGGGGGCAGGGGACACAGGGACATCGCAGGGGTGAAGGACACGGTGACATCCCCAGGGAGGGGACACAGGGACATCCCCGGGGAGAGGACACGGTGACATCCCCAGGGGACAGGGGACACGGTGACATCCCTGGGGGGACAGGGCACACAGCCTGCGGCCAGCCCATGGCAGGGACAGCCAGGACTGATGTCCCCAGGGTGGTTCTGGACGTCCCCAGGGTGACCTGGGGTGATCCCTGATGTCCCCAGGGTGGTTTTGATGTCCCCAGGCTGTCCCCAAGCCCCCCTGTGCCCGTCCCCGGGTGTCTGGGCTGTCCCCAGGCTGTCTCCAGGTGTCTGGGCTGTCCCCAGGCTGTCCCCAGGCCATCCCCAGGTGTCCCCAAGCCCCTCTGGCCCTGTCCCCAGGTGTCGGGAATGTCCCCAGGCCGTCCCCAGGTGTCCCCAAGCCCCTCTGGCCCTGTCCCCAGGTGTCTGGGCCGTCCCCAGGCTGTCCCCAGGTGTCTGGGCTGTCCCCAGGCCGTCCCCAGGCTGTCCACAGGCTGTCCACAGGCTGTCCCCAAGCCCCTCTGGCCCTGTCCCCAGGTGTCTGGGCTGTCCCCAGGCTGTCCCCAGGTATCTGTGGTGTCCCCAAGCCCCTCTGGCCCTGTCCCCAGGTGTCTGTGGTGCCCCAGGCTGTCCCCAAGCCCTGTCCCCAGGCTGTCCCCAGGTGTCTGGGCTGTCCCCAGGCCATCCCCAGGCTGTCCCCAGGTGTCCCCAAGCCCCCCTGTGCCTGTCCCCAGGTGTCTGGGCTGTCCCCAGGCTGTCCCCAGTTTGTCCGTGGGTGTCTGGGCTGTCCCCAGGCTGTCCCCAGGCTGTCCCCAGGTGTCTGGGCCGTCCCCAGGCTGTCCCCAGGCTGTCCCCAGGCTGTCCCCAGGTGTCTGGGCCGTCCCCAGGTGTCCCCAAGCCCCCCTGTGCCTGTCCCCAGGTGTCTGGGCTGTCCCCAGGCTGTCCCCAGGTGTCCCCAGGTGTCCCCAAGCCCCCCGGCCCCGCCCCCAGGGGTCACTCACTCACTCACCCCCCCGCCACAGCGGTGACCGTGTGGAGCCGTGGCGGGCGCGGCCGGAGCCTTTCTGCCGCCAGGGCTTGCGGCCGCCGCCCCGGACCTCGGCACGGCTGCGGACACGGGCGTGGCTCTGGGGGACACCGGGGACACCGGGGGGACACAGGGGACACAAGGGGGACACAAACAGGGGGACATGGGGGGGATATGGGCGGCATGGGGGACATGGGGGGCATGGGGGGGACATGGCGGGGGACACCGGGGACATGGGGGGACACAGGGGACACCGGGGACACCAGGGGGACATGGGGGGCATGGGGGGACATGGGGGGGGGACATGAGGGGGACACAAGGGGGACACGGCAGGGACATGGGAGGACATGGGGGGGACATGGGGGACACGGGGGGACATGGGAGACACACGGGGGGTCACAGAGGGGACACACAGGGACACGCAGGGGACACAGGGGGGACATGGGGGGGACATTCAGGCTTAAACACTCTCCTGCCACCCCAAACTCCCTTTCTGTCCCCAAATTCCCCTTTTTTACTCTTAAATCCCCCTTTTCCTCCCCAAATTTCCCCTTTTTCCCCCCAAATTTCCTCTTTTCCCCCCCAAATTCCCCATTTCCCCCCAGATTTCCCCTTTTTCCCCCCAAATTCCCCTCCAATTCCCCCATTCCCCCCCCAAATTTTCCCCATTCCCCCAAATTTCCCCTTTTTCCCCTCCCCCCGAACCCCCCAAGCTCACGATCCTCTTGTAGTTCCTCTGCCACGTGGCCACGGCGTGCAGGACGTCCAGCCTGCGGTGACAAGGGGGTGGTGACAATGGGGTGACAAGGGGGTGACACCCACCCAAGGGTGTCCCCAGGGGTGTCCCCACCTGGGGGTGACGGCGAAGACGTCGGGGTGCAGGTCGGCCAGGCCCCTCAGGGTGTCCTCAGGGTGACGCAGGGACTCCACCCAGGCCTGCACCGGGGACAGCGGGGACGGGACGGGGACGGAGCAGCCGCGCAGCACCGGGGACACCGGGGGGGACACCGGGGACGGCACCGGGGGTGGCTCTGGGGACACCGTGGGGACACGTCTGGGGGGGTCTGGGGTGTCACCCAAAGCGGGGACAGGCAGGAGTGATGTCCCCAGGGTGATTCAGATGTCCCCAACCTCATGGTGGCCCTGTCCCTGATGTCCCCAGGGTGTCCCTGATGTCCCCAGAGTGTCCCGGGGTGGTCCCTGATGCCCCCAGGGTGGCTCCAACCCCATGGTGGCCCTGTCCACGATGTCCTCAGGGTGTCCCTGATGTCCCCAGAGTGTCCCGGGGTGGTCCCTGATGTCCCCAGGGTGGTCCCTGATGTCCCCAACCCCAGGACCACCCCATCCCCGCTGTCCCCAAGGTCTCCTTCGCCCCTTGCAGTGTCCCCAAAGTGTCCCCAGCCCCTTGCACCGTCCCCAAGGTGTCCCCCAGGTGTCCCCAAGGTGTCCCCCAGGTGTCCCCGCACTCACCCCTGCGGGGCTCGGGGGTCGCGGGCGGGGCCGGGGGCGCCGTCGAGAACTGAGACAATGAGGAGGGGGGGGGAGGGATCAACCATGGGCTGAGGGGAGGGGGGACACGACCCCCGCCCACCCCCCAGCCTCGCTCCTGGACCCGTCCCGAACCTCCCGAACCCCCCCCG